>MU549698.1:806062-835154 GCA_024362625.1 Silurus asotus
CCTCTTTCTCTCTCTCTCCTAGTTGGAGTGATAATTGGGGAGAAGGAGGATATATACGAATGCTGCGGAACCAGAATCAGTGTGGAATCGGCACCTACAGTGTCGTCCCCATCATCTGAACTCATTCATCACAAATCACTTTTTATTTGTATTTTTCAGGCTTTAATCAGACGTGTTTATTTGTAGAAGTATAATTAGCTCTTGTATGTCAGTTTCTGGTGGTCATGATGAGGAAGAATCTCTGATTTGGTTTTATATTGGTTCCTGTGTTTATATATTACTGTTTTCTAATAATTCTCTCCACAAAGGTTCCTCTCAGGAGTTCCTCTGTGGTTCCTCTCCACAGTGCCCTCCACCCTCCATCCTTCATCCTGATCTACGTCCAATTTAACCAGATGATGTGTGTGTGTGTGTGTGTGTGTGTGTGTGTGTGTTATAATGTTTTCTTTCATTTTGTGTGTTAAACATTAATTGTGAACTGACAGCAGTTTGAAAATAAAGATTGTTTCTGATAGAAACTGTTGAATGTTGAATGATTTATGGGATTAGCCTCGTCTGGGATCTAACACTGCTTTTCCTCAATCATCTACTAAAGTTTTATTTTTTTAATTTACTCAATCTTCCTATACACCTTGCTTTCTTTGTCTTGGGTCTCTGTTGAAGACATTTTGCGTCTTTGTTAATCTGTTGCAGTTGTTAATGGAGATGTTTGCACGGTAGGTAGCATTTTCCAACATCTGAACTGACATAACTGCCTTCAGGGGTTTCCCTGGAACAGGCTGGCAACCCCCACCAGAACACACTGCATTTTCACTGTGTGTGTGTGTGTGTGTGTGTGTGTTTGCTGCTGCTGTTGATGAACTTTCCATCCTGAGTTCTAGTTTTGTGATGTGTCTTTAAATTCCCTGGATTATAGCGTGAATGCTTCAGTTCCTCCTCTTTATGTTTTCTTAAACATTAATACATTGGAGAAAATGTAATATAAGCTGCAGATGTACCACACAAATATTCCTATAAGATACTGAATAATAAATAATGATCTTTATTCTAAAACTCTGATCTTATAAAAACTAACCATATTTTAACAATCAGTACTGAACGGCGGTTTGCGGGGGAAACTGCCCCACCGTGTGGAAAGAATTACAAACTGCACCTAGAAGTTTGGGAAGTTGTGGCTGCCAGTGCTGCCAATAGCTGCCTCGTGTCTCCACGCGCGCCCTGTGTAGTGTATAAGTGGCAGCACTGTGCAGCCTTGGTAGTGCACTTTATGTGGAATGGGGAGGTGGTTTGGGATGAAAGCTGCTGGTTATACGGAAATAAATATAAATAGAGACACCATGGCGCTGCTGACGGTTCGGAACGTGACGCTGTGCGTTGTGTCTTTAGCGAACTTCGTGTTTGTGTTCGGTACCGCGGCGGAGTTCGTGCGCTTCGTTTCCTTCCGGCCGGTTTATCACAACATCACCGGAGGCGCGGCCCTGTGCGACGGTGAGCTCCTTCACTTCAGCACAGAACATCTACTGAGAACCTCCTCAAAACCCACATCCGATCATGTAGATCAGATCCGAACTCTAGAATGAAGTAAAGCTGCACCTCAGGCACATGTTTCTGTTTCAGAGACTACAATATAAATAAACTAAATAGAGTTTAAAGTAGATCTTGTGCTGCAGCAGGGTGGAGATCAGCACCAGCCCGGCTAGCTCAGTCGGTAGAGCATGAGACTCTTAATCTCAGGGTCGTGGGTTCGAGCCCCACGTTGGGCGATCAGGTTTTTTATACTTCTTGTTCATGTAGACTCTAAACACACACACACACACACACACACAGTCTACATGTTCTTATAGACTTCATACACACTCACATACACTAAGTTTACTTACTCGCATTTCCGCGATTGTCTCCACCTTCACCCCCAATTTACCTCAGAGATCTTTTACCTCAGAGCGTTTATACCAGATCTCTCCATTCTGATTGGTCAGTAGTCCCGGCGCCGGCGGCAGAGCCAATCACAGGCTTTCTATAAACTCGCTCGAGACGGGTATGTTGCCATAGCAACAGCTCCTTAAGAGTGATGAGCTCTGAATGTCTAAGTGTAGCCTAAAAGATAAACAAATATAAATACACACTCCATTAATCTTTTCCTCATTATTAAATTCTTTATTAGATGTTCTTGAATAACGTGGAATTGTGTACAAGTTGTGTGGAATTGTGTGGTAGTGGTGTGTATGTTTTTTGCTAGTTGGGTGAAATTATGTGTAAGGTACAGGTAAATTGTGTGAATTTGAGTCTTAGTATGTGGAGGTTGTGTGGAATTATGTAAACGTTGTCTGAAATTATGTGTAAGTTGTGTGTAAGTTAATTGTGGAATTTTGTGTAAGTTGTGTGTAAGTTAATTGTGAAATTATGTGTAAGTTGTGTGTAAGTTAAGTGTGGAATTTTGTGTAAGTTGTGTGTAAGTTAAGTGTGGAATTTTGTGTAAGGTGTGTGTAAGTTAATTGTGGAATTATGTGTAAGGTGTGTGTAAGTTAATTGTGGAATTTTGTGTAAGTTATGTGTAAGTTAATTGTGGAATTTTGTGTAAGTTGTGTGTAAGTTAATTGTGGAATTTTGTGTAAGTTGTGTGTAAGTTAATTGTGGAATTATGTGTAAGTTGTGTGTAAGTTAATTGTGGAATTTTGTGTAAGTTGTGTGGATTTGTGTGTAAATGTAGATTTCTGTTTGGTGAGGTGATTGTGGTGATGGTTTGAGATTAACACCCTGACATACTATAACACACCATAGCATGACCCACATAACATACAATATAATGCAATATTTACACAATAATGCAATAAAACACAATATAACACATCACAGTACAACATAACATAAAGCAACCTAATGCAACATAACACTATATAACTAATAGCTCCATGTGTGAATAAATGGTAAGTGTGTGTGATTTCTGAGTTTTTGTTTATGAATAATGAACATGTATGATATTTTCTCGTCCTCAGATGCGGCGTGGTGGTCCGTGGCCCTGCGTGACCCCGCCGTGTTGAAGTGTTTAGCCGTGGATGTGTTCCTGTTGGTGGTGTTCAGTTTGCAGCACAGCCTGCTGGCTTGGACTCCCGTTAAACGTGTGTGTCAATCTGCATTAGGGGTTTTAAACCGAGCCATGTACTGCTTTACTACTGCACTCGCACTGCAGGTAACACACACACACACACACACACACACACACACACACACACACACACACACTCATGCTGCACAACACAACTGCTACATCTCAATGATGTTTTCAGCTTTATCAGAATGTCACCATACTCTTAATGTGTGTGTGTGTGTGTGTGTGTGTGTGTGTTGCAGCTGTTGATGCGTTACTGGCAGCCAGTCACCAGCGCCCCCTGTCTGTGGTCAGTGCAGAGTACACCATGGAATATCTGGTTCCCGCTCATTTGTTTCACCGTACACTTTCTGTGCTGGGCCATGATCTGCAGCATCCTGCTTATATTCGATTATGCAGAGCTGTTGGGGCTCAAGCAGGTATACACAAACACACACACACACACACACACACACACACACATACCATATTACACTATACTACCCATACTACACAATCTCTAGATTGATGCTATAGAGGCTTATTTTGATATTATAGTCATTTAAATAACTAACAGCAAAATATGCCTACATACTTCACATATGACATAACGCACAACAGAGGCTGATACTGACGACCCGAATGGGTTCCTACTTCCTAATTCCTACTGAAGAGACTAAAATAGGACACTTCCTGCTCTACGGTGTGCAGTTTAGAACACAAGGTCAGGTGGTAATTTCATAGAGCACTTTGTAGGTGGTTAAGATCGTGGCCATGCCCTCAGCACAGTGCAGGTGGGACAATCGCAACGCAAAGTTACTTTAAAGGACAATTATATGGGAGGTGATGGTGTGGTACATGGTTCTATCAGATTAATGACACATTATTCTATTCAAAGTCTCACTCTCTCTCTCTCTCTCTCTCTCTCTCTCTCTCTCTTTCTCTCTCTCACTCTCTCTTTCTTTCTCTCTCAGGTGTATTATGAGTGTTTAGGCCTGGGGGACCCGCTCTCCCTGAAGTCGTCCCGTGCCCAGCGTCTGTATGCCCACCTTCGCCACCCCGTGTGTGTGGAGTTGCTGCTGGTGCTCTGGTTTTTGCCCACTCTCTCGGTGGACAGGTGTGTGTTAGCAGCATACCTGACGCTTTACCTGGCCCTGGCCCACTCTCTGGATGTGGAGGACTGCGCGTACCTGAGCTCTCAGCTTCACAACAAGCTGCACTTGTTCTCCACATCTGCAGGGGGCGACACACACAGCAACAACAACAACAACAAGAATGATGATCACAAATTAGATTAACTTCATCCACCTGGGTCCCAGTGCTGCACTTAACACACTCTCATCCACTTCCTTTGTAATGGCCCATGAGCTCTGAGATGGACAAGAGGACGTGGATAAGTGTGTGTTAAAAACAGTGTTGGAACACACACGGTTTCTGCACACACACACACACACACACACACACACACACAAACACACGTGTTTTATATTCATATCAATAAGGTATAGGAAGATAAATGGATTGAATGTTGGAGGGATAGAAAACAGCTGTTTATACATATATTTTTATTGGTCATTTTGGTACTTTTTATATAAAATAGTATTATAGATTACAATGAGGTACTTACAAAAAGAGACCTCTTACAACCCCAGAGACCAATTCAATTCAATCCAATTCAATCCAATACAATCCAATTCAATTCAATTTAATTCAATTCAGTTTCATTTTTAGAGCGCTTTTAACAGTGGCCATTTTCCAGAAGCAGCTTAACAGAGATAAAGGTTTTTAAAAGTTGAAATGTAGAGTTTTGTGACTGTTAGTTTGTTCCTCATAGGTTTATCCAGATCATCTAAAGCTACCAAAACATGGATTAATCGAGCAGGATTGAGTTATCTGAGAATATAAAATCTGATCCGTTAAAGAAACTGTCAGGGGCTGGAAACCGGAAGTGCACGCCACAAAACAGGAAGATCGTGACAGAAACAGACCAATTGCTAATATAGTTTAAGGTATATCGGCCAGCACAACTTAAGGCCCTGGACAGATTAGATTGCCAGGCTGAAATCTGATTCGACAAAAAATCTAACATTCACATACATGTACTTGAAGCAGTCCAGCCGAGAGAAACGCTACGAAATGAAGAGAATAAACTGTTGGGAATAAATTTCATGAACAAATATTAGAATTTAGGTTTTAAATGTAGGTAAGTGCTTCTGATATTGTTAAGGCCAGCAGAGAAGTCCTTGCTGGCCCTGACGGCCCTCCACTGAGGTGCTGAGGGATGATCGTGTTGAATGCTGAACTGGTACATGCCATAGATGTTTGTGTAAAAAAGATCCAGCGTGTTCACTTCTCTCGTTGCAAAGTGCACATGCTAATGGTGTTTAGGAAGCACAGTCCTGAGATTCATGGGCACTTTTTTAATTAGAAGACTGCAAATGTTAAGAAAAACTTTAAACTCTGCTGGACTCATGATGGATTTGTAATCCAGCTAATGTCAGTTATCAGTTAAAAAGGAAATCTAACTGTCTAAAGCAAACTTTAGTGGAATTCAGAAATCGTGTTAACTCAGTAATCTGGTTACTCAGGATTCCAGGTACCTCTGTAAATCATCTATCCCGCTAATCTGACTAAATCAGTAACTCTGCTAATCTGCATACAGAGAATGAAGCCCTGTTCAGTGAATATCCAGATGTTTGCTGTTTGAACTCTTTAATTTCAGGTTATTATCTCACTGTCTCAGTAGCTGGATTTTGTGCTGTAGACAGTATATTCAGTATTAAATACATAAAGTTTATTCTGATTATTCTGATTCATGTGGCTTAGGTGCAAAATCTGAATCTGATACAAGACCTGACATGGGCTGCACAATAACATTTCAGAATTTTAGTTAAACCCATTAATCTTATCTTTCCAAAATTCACCAAAAAACAGGGAAAAAACCTAACCTCAGTGGAGAGAAGTTGCAGGTGAAACTGTCCAGAGTGCCAGAGTGGAATGAATGGTAGTGTCCAGGGCTTTTTAAAATCACACTAAACTAAACAACAATAAACTCAAAAACTATTCAACTATAAAGCAGTGTTGAGATCTAAAGGATTAAACTTGTGCTGCAGCCTAAATTATAACCAAGAGACATGAATCTGTTTTTGTGGCTCATGTAATATGTTTATGAATATACTGTAAAAACCTTTGTTCAGTAATGATCAGTGTTTGAATGATCACTACACTCATTTTCACACCTAAACAGTGATCAGGGTTTCCCCCATAGTGTCATTATTTCAGGATAACGATTTTCCGTTCTGTTCTAATAGAATACATCAAAAACTATCCAGTTATTTGTTTGTTTGTTTGTTTTTTTTAACAATATTGGAAGTAAACACTGTTGTTGCATATTTTGTATTTGATTTTAAAGAATATATCTGTGGTCACTGTGGTGTTCTAGATTTTTTGATCATGATGTAAAGTTATAAATAATAAATTTGAGTGCTGAATTGGAATATTTTCTTTTGTCTTATTGATTTTGCTTTAATATTTAAATGTACAGTTTTTGACACACAACAAATCCAAAGTGTTTTAGTCTGTTGTTGATGCTAAATGTAGACTAAGAATGCAATCACTGTAACACTCTGTTGGGAGAGAAAATAATCAGGGAATTTTTTAACATGAATGGCAGACTTGCTTCACCTTAATAATATTCCAATGAACAAAAATCTGGAAAGAAATTATAAATATATAAATAATTAAAATTTAATAATGACATAATATTCTGACCCTTATTTACAAGTTTTTGTGCTGTGACTTTTTTGACTTTGCAGTTTTGCATTAGTGTTTAAAATCAGATGGGCCTGAATAACCATCTCTGCAATTCAAGACAGCTTTGAGTATACCGACAGAAACGTCTTCATGGAGAATACATGTTAGTTATCTTGCAGCTGTGGAGACTGGATGAGGACCCAAATGCAGAATGTACACAGGGGTACATAGAAAACAGGCTTTAAAGGAAAAAGGTAACTGAGCGAATGGGCAAGACAAAAACACAGTCCAATAAAAACAGTCCAGGGTCAAAACACACGCAAACAGGGCGATGCAGGGAAAGACAAAACCAAAACCAGTCCAAGATTTGAAGAGCTGGCAAACAGAACCATGAAGGGCAGAGCAGAAAGACAAACCAAAAACTCCAAAAACTTCAACCAGAGCAGTACAGAAGAGTGTACAGAGTCATGATCAGAGTCAGGAACAGGTACAGGAACAGATATAGGTACAGGTAAAGGGTCCAGAGTAGGCAGGGTGGCAAGATTATTTCCAAGGACTTTAGGAAGCCGGTGAGTTAATCTGCCCCTGAGCTAAAGTCTTTGGTGCCCTTAAATACCGGGAGGCACGTGAAAAAGTGCAAGATGGCCGCCGACACGGAAGTGCATGAAGAGGAACCGGAAGTGTGCGCCACGGAACCGGAAGATCCTGACACTATACAGTACAACTTTGACTTCTCCAACATCCACAGTGACCAGTTACATCAGCAAGTGATTAGATCATGTCACTGTCTCCTAGATCATAATCTCCTGCTCCAATCAGAATCCGTAGATAAATATGGAGGTGTATGCTTCTGAAAACTAGAGGTGCTGCTTTCAGGACAGGTTCAAGTTAACAAGGTCCAAACCATCCCAGACCATCAAAGAGGCAAAGTTTGAACATGTCCAGAGAATCCACAGCCACTTCTAGTATAGTGGTAAGACTGCACATTGTGACAGGGCATCATAACCTGTCTAAACTGAGATATCAATCATCCAAATCTTAGGACTGTGCTTGCTAAACACCATTAGCATGTGCACTTTGCAACGAGAGAAGTGAACACGCTGGATCTTTTTTACACAAACATCTATGGCATGTACCAGTTCAGCATTCAACACAATCATCCCTCAGCACCTCAGTGGAGGGCCGTCAGGGCCAGCAAGGACTTCTCTGCTGGCCTTAACAATATCAGAAGCACTTACCTACATTTAAAACCTAAATTCTAATATTTGTTCCATGAAATTTATTCCCAACAGTTTATTCTCTTCATTTCGTAGCGTTTCTCTCGGCTGGACTGCTTCAAGTACATGTATGTGAATGTTAGATTTTTTGTCGAATCAGATTTCAGCCTGGCAATCTAATCTGTCCAGGGCCTTAAGTTGTGCTGGCCGATATACCTTAAACTATATTAGCAATTGGTCTGTTTCTGTCACGATCTTCCGGTTTTGTGGCGTGCACTTCCGGTTTCCAGCCCCTGACAGTTTCTTTAACGGATCATATTTCATATTCTCCAGAATAGCGTAAGATTGTCTCAGCCCGGAAAAGGGTTTGTTCTCCACTTCCAGACCAGTGAATATGACCGGTACCACTGGATTAAGGACTCTGAGGAGCGGTGCAATTTGTCATGTTATTAGACAAATATTTATTGTGAAGTGCTCCAGATGTTGTAGGTGCACAGTTGTGGTTGTAGTGTGGAGATTTGGAGTGTAACTGGGTTTGTTGCTTTAGTAAAATGGTTTTCACCTCCATATGTGGAATGTCTCTGTAATGCCACGTGTTGTTATATTGTGTTTTTGTACAGTATTGATGGTTTCTATAATTGCGACTGGATAGTGGTGGTTTTAAGAGGTGGATTAAGTCGGGTACGTCCCCACTGAAGGCCCAGGTATCAAATGCACAGCCCGCCACTGCAGCACTTGATTGAGAAGCTGAACCTACTGGGCCTGAACACTTCCCTCTGCAACTGGATCATAGACGTCTTGGCTGGGAGAGCTCACTCAGTCCAGATTAGGAACAGTATCTCCAGCACATCACACTGAGCACTGGGGCCCCTCAGGGCTGTGTGCTTAGCCCAGTGCTGTTTCCTCTGCTGACTCACGACTGTGTAGCAATGCACAGATTGAACCACATCAACAAGTTTGCCCATGATACAACGGTGGTGCGTCTCATCAGCAAGAACGACCAGTCAGCACACAGAGAGGTCTAGCAGCATCTCTACTTCCTGGGAAAAGGTAAGGAAGCGCATGCATTTGTAAAGCCACAAGTATACATATGCCTGTAATCATGACCACCTACACTAATACATGAATCAACACTACCACTAGTACTTGATACAACACTGTCATTATCAATATCTTGAAATGGGTTGAAATCAGGGAGGCATCTGTCTGTTTCGGAAGAAGCGTCAGAGACTTGAGGGACACAAACCAGCCGGTATGATGGCCATGGGTCAGGTGTAGAAGTCAGCAGAATCAAGAAAGAGCAAATATGCGGCATGCACCGTTAGCAGAAATTGGCAATAATGTCTCTCAAGCAAAAGACCTGGCCGAAACATCAAAACATGCTTTAGCACTAATTTGAGCACGTAGCAGAATCATGCTGTCACTAAATTATGATAACATTAGATAAATCAATGAGAAAACGAAATGAAACAAGATACCTACACATGGTCAGAATGGATATGTGTGTGGGGGATCCCCTGATTTTCAAAAGTAAGAATAAACATGGCAAGGAAGTGGGAGGAATAAGATAGTTCTTCATTTTTTTTGGGTCCAACCCTAAATAGGCTGAAGTTAAAGGAAATTAAAATAAAGAATAAAAAAACCCTAAAATAGCTTGTTAAAGAAAGATGTTATGAGATAATTACTGGAGAGTTTCCATTTAAATTGTAAAGGGATGTACATTGTGTATGAATGAAGAAGATTTTGCCACTGATTTTCAGATCATCTCCTACATGTCACAAGGCTGCTCTCGGGTTGATTGTGGTTTTACTGCAATAAACTTTACTTTGCTTTTAAGAAGGATTATTTTAAAAACATTATTGGTACCAGAAGGACAAGGTATTAGAGGGGCACACAGATTTAAACCAGTGAACTCTTGTATCTGGGGGTTCCAAAGCATTATGCAGAGCAGATTCAAGTATCAGCTGATGTGTAGAACTTCAAAATGTATTGATCTTGTCTGGTTTTGGTGAAAAATATAACCTAATTGCAGAGGAGATTGATGTAGAGGTTTTAACGTGTCCTAGTGAGTCAATGTGTTTGATGGAGTGTGAGAACTTTAAAATCAACTTTACAAAAAGAAAAGAGAAATAAGATGCAGGTCTTTAGACATCATCTAAACAATGTCTCACATGTTCATCTAGAGATTCATTCCTCCACCATGGCACCAGAACGGAGAAGAATCTTGATGTAGGATGCTCTTGTTACCCTGAGAGATGGAGAACAAATATGAAGGTGGAAAAGAAGTTGAGCAGCTGCATTCTGGATTGGTTTATAAGGAAAATTGATTGTAGTTTCCTCAAGACTGTGCATATTGAGTTTAGACCTTTTGGTTAAATAACTGAGGTGGAATGTAATATAACATCTGATTAGAAACATGAAAAATGAAACAGAATAAAGGCAATGGCCTACTGAATTAAAGGTCTTTGCTCAAGAGCAGGAGCATGCTGCATGTCGTGAAATCCACTGAAGGATTATGGGATTTAAGTGAGCATACTGCTCTTTAACAACACACTGTGTGACTACACATAGGCATCTCCTTTATTCTCATTAGCGAATGGTAGGACAGAATGTGGATAAAATTTGGTGGTAAGGAGTTTCTGATTTAGCACCAACAAATAAAAGGTGAGATCCTGATGTTCAGATATTTAACTAACAAAAAGTTTTGAAGAATATATCTAGTCATCATTGTAATGAAAAATGTTCACTCTTCTGATCTCATATCCGTCCCTGTGGAAGCAGTTAGATAACTTTTTTTTTTACATTGTTCTCCTCAGAGGTAATAGAAACAATTTAACCTAATCTTTTTTATTAACGTTCATCCATTTTGTGTCAATAAACATAGTGGACCCTGATTGAATACATGTACTAATGGAGCATAGTACAATGATACATGCTAGGCTAGAAGAACCTTTTTTTTAATGTGGTGCTATTGGTTATTGTATAAATTCTGATTATGAGTCAGTTTGATTGATTAATGTTCTATCAACATCTCTCTATATGGATCAAATCCAAAGTGGCATCTGTCTGGAAATCTGTCCATTTGCTCCCACAATGGTTTCACAAGACGGCAGCAAAGGAAAGAATTGCAGAAAGGAACCAATACAGGAAAGAGACAAAGTTACTATGAGAGGACAAGTGGAGAGGAAACCAAAGAGAGAAAAGACTATGAAACTAAATGCAGGGATAGAGGGATATAAATGAAAAGAGCAGGAGAGAGATATGTAATTGAGGTCATGATAGAGAGTGATTTTAAAAGAGGAAGTAATGAAGGACAGAGTGATTTTTGATCTCCTCTTATCTCTGGGATTCACACCATTAAAGCAAAAAACATTATCATCATCGAGAACAGAAATAATCAAAGAGAAAATGTAGCGAGAGACACGGAGGATAGAATGAATAGGATGAGGATTCTATCGGTGGAGAAAACTGAGAACTGAGAACTGTAAAGTTCCCTGCAGGTCCAATAGCAGTGATTGCTTGATCCTTATGAAAATATGGAGAGACATGGGACAGGAGGCAAGAAAACACGAGTGCAGAACAGGAGTACTGAAACGTTCTATAAGTTATTCAGAGCAAGTGTGTAACGAGAGAAGAGTGGTGAAGAACTTATTCTAAACAGAGGATAATAGAACTTGAGGGAGAGTTGGAGAAAGAGGGGGACAGAGAGGAAGAAAGGAAAGAAAGTGGGAATGAGGTGGTGCTTGAACTCGGAATTCGAATAAAGAAGAATTGAGGAGTTTCATGGAAAAAAGAATAATGAACAAAGACAAGATAGTTAAAGAAAGAGAAAAGGAGAGCCATGAGAAAGAAGAGCAAGGAGGATTCCAAAACAAATCAACGAAGATGGTGAAGGAAGTGACACCAGTGCAGCAGGTCAATGGAAAAATCACAGATCGAAAGATTAATGTGACCTGGTATCAGGTGGTACATCACAGTGGAGAGATATACATTCCTAGATCTGTTTTTTATGGTAAGAGTTAGCAGAGCTTCTCAAAGAACAGTAGGGAAGATATAAGACAAGTGGGGAGAAGATTGAGCTGGAAGCTGGGAGACCTCTGTCCATAGAGTTTAAAAGCAAAAATACAGAAGAAAAAGAGAGGAGGAACAGAGGAAGGAGAGGAACGAACTAGAGAGTCAACGATGGAGAGCAGACAGGAAGTGGCCACACCGCAGTCTCTCAGCAAGTTTGACGTCACAAGGGAAGTAAGTAAAGAGGAACTTCCTGTATGTGTTCCTCCTTCTTTCTCAGCTAAACAAGAGCCCTCTATTCTCAAAAAGCAACAGGATGGAGTGATACATGTGCAAGAAAATAAAAAAGAACGAGAGGAGGATCTGTTGGGGAAAAAATACATCCCTCCATCTCAATCTTCATCCTCTTCCAGTTCTCCGTCTCCTCATCTCAGGTACCCTCAACCTGCCATGAGTCGGATCTATAACTTGAAGCCTGTAACCTCCAGGGCCGGTGTGTGTGTCACCGAGAGGAACTTGGGTGTCCAAACACATAGTGGAGGAATTACAAAGAGCCGACCTGGGGGACAGGTTTCATCTGGTGCTCAGAAAATCTCAGCAGAAGTATCTTCCCTGCGGTCAGTGCAGCGGCAAGTGGAGCAGCTTCATCTAAAAGATCACGAAGTCCGGAAACAAAACAATGGTGAGGCATTGCAGAAACCCAACATTTGTCAGGACCAAAACATCAATATTCAAAAGGACCAAACGCATGTCCTCTCAAAACCGTCCTCGGAACCAAGGGTACAAACTCAACTTCCGCAAATCAGCACTTCCACCCCAGAGAGCATGAACACCCAAACAGAGCCAAATGTCACAACTCCATCTACTCGTCTCTTCACCATCCGGAGTGCCTCTGGAGGCCCAGGAAAGAGAGGAACCACCATTACCATCACTCCCAGGAAAACAGGACCCTCAGGGATGCCCTCATCTTCTGACACAAAACCTAATGTGCCTTCATCTTCTGTCACGACACCTAAAGCACCAAGCAACACAAGAGAACCGAACAAGAAACGCTATCCAACTGCAGAGGAGATCGAAGTGATTGGTGGTTATCAAAACCTGGAGAGATCCTGCTTATTGAAGAACCGAGGGTCTCCAAAAATTGTAAGTATCAATGCAGTGATAAATATTTTTTTGATGGTTTACTTATATATATAAAAAAACAGCATAGGAATGAAGAATCATATGGTAATATTTAAAAAAGTGTGAAGTTATTAAGTGTAACATAACAATATAACAATGAATGAGATTTTAACAAGATATTAATTATTGTAAGCAAACTAACTTGTAGTAACAAAATAAATCAAAACCAGCATGTGGGAATAATGAGATGTCAAAGTATAAACTCATTAAAACAATTATTGAGTGTAAATATTGAAATGTTATTGTCGTATTGACAATTATAATAATGAGATATAAAGTCACAATAACAAACGATAAAATAAAAGTTAAAAATGAGCCAATCTACAATAACAACATTACATTACAAGTTATCAAGATCAAATAATAAAACATCAAACTATTGAACTTTTTTAATGTGCATTTCTATCACCATCTGATCCTAAAATGAAGTTAAAATCTGTGGTCTCTTCTTCTGGTACTGATGTAAATAATATGATCCTTCATACCTTGTATGCATCATTTCTGAGGGACGTAGTGTTGATGTTTCTCTCGATAACACAACCCATTTTCATTTTCAGTGATTGATGCTAGGTGTAATTATACACATGATAGAAATTTAGTTATCTTTCCACTGTCTCGATTCATATTTCCTAGTTAAACTCCAGAAGAACTAAAAGTCAGTGTGTTGTGTGTTTGATTAGTGAAAGCAGAAATTCATGAGATCAATTTAAAAAAAAAAAAATAAATCTCATTCATGATCACTGCTCATCATCTCCCAGTTTCAGTCAGGATTCAGGAAGATTTCTATGATAAACCATTAGAGTCAGTAAAACATAAAACTAAAACTGATATGGATATCGGGTGCGACAGGATATTAAGGTAGATCTTTGTTGCACACAATCGTGTTTTATACCAATATATAATCAGGAACACACTCTTACATAAACAGGAAGTACCAAATCCATGGTGAGGAGAGTTGAGAAACGAGGAAGCAGGTCTTTTTCAGTGCAGTATTTTTACAAGAATGTCATTACAATCACAGTTTATCATCCACACGTTGGCCTGCAGACAAGCAGCTGCAAGATTCCCACCTCAGGCATAAAGTTTTTATCTCCTGTTTTCTGTCTGTCTTTCTTTTTAGCAGATGTCAAGAACGAGTGATTAAATATTTGTAGGATTAATAAAGAATGATTACTGATGACCACATTTTTTTCCAACTGATCCAATAAGGTTCAAGATTACAGTGAGGACAAATGTCAGAAATAAGTTCTCATCAATAGGTTCATTATTTAAAATGGACTTGATGTGTACAAATACATGCAACATGAAGGACTAGACTTGCTACCTCACTTCACGTCTTCAACATCCAGCATTTGTAGTGTTTGTGAAAATAAAACACACCCCATTTATTGCTCAACATGTGCTGCAGAACTCATACACTAATGACAGTTAATCAATTCAGTTCAGCCGGAGGTTAGTTCCTGATTAATTTCTATGCTATTTGGTAGTTAATTTTAAGTGAGTTATAATTAAGAATGATTTTGAATTTAACTGAGCTGAAGATGGTAAAGGATCAAGCTCAAGGGAAGATTGGTACTGCAGGAACATCTGATCAGTCATTCAATGGTCCTGTATATCTTCAATGGACTGCAGGTTAGAAATATGAGGAAACACAGAAATAATAAAAATTCATTAAAATAAAGTTCAACGTGGCAGAAAAACTGTCATGCAACATGATAAAATGTCATTTACTGTGTCCTTATATAGACATGATACTCAGACTTGAAATTAATGTGTGTGTGTGTGTGTGTGTGTGTGTGTGAACAGAAAGGTTATTTTCTTCTCTGTTTTCTTCCCCACTTGTATTTCTTTCTACACTCACCATGTAACATAAATACAGTGTGAAACATTTTTATTATCTCAATTCTACCACCAGTCTTCTGGTCCATCTGCTGTCTGTGAACCAATTTGATGCTGCAACAGTTCTTACTAATAAATACACTGCAGTTGTTCCCTTAATAATGTACCATGGGGCAAATAAATAGACAATAACTGTCTAAGGGGTGGAGTCTCCATGAGTCTGACATGTTTGTCAATGAAATACAGTACTACAGACACACGGTCTGATTGAGATCTGGGGAAATTAGAGGTTGAGTCATCACTTTGAACCCCAGGAACGGTTGCTGAACAGTGTGATCCAATGTGGAGGTGGAAGAACATTCATCCTGCTGAAAGAGTACTCTGCCATTAGAGAACGACTTTACCCTAAAGGGGTAAATCCCTGAAGTCTGTAACAGTGTTTAGCTAATAAGCAACATCAAACTACCATGTGACCACCAGGAACCAAGGTTTCCCAGCAGAACATCATCCAGCACATGGCCCTGCCTTCACAGGCACTCCCTTTCCCCATAGTGCATCCTGGTGGCATCTCGTCACAGGTATGCGCAAACCATGCCCATACACCTGGTCATCCAGATGATGGAAAAGAAAAACTGATTCAACAGACCACCTTTTTTTATTCAGTTCTGATGCTCACATGTCTATTGAAGATACTTGCATAGTGTTCAGGGATCTGCATGGGTTCTCTGACCATATTCAGCAAGCTGTGACAATAATAATCCTTAATCCTCCTGGTTGTGGAATTCACCAGAGCTGCACAGGTTGTTGCTGGGATCCTCTTTCACTCCTCCATAATGACATCACAGATCTGCTGGATGTTAGACACATGTCGCTTCTCCCCCTTCCACATGAGTATTCCCACAGGTGCTCAATAGGGTTCAGATCTGGAGACATACTTGGCCACTGCATCATCTTCACCTTCAGCTATCCCCAGCAAGGCAGTTGTCATGTTGGTGGTGTGTTTGTGGTTGTTGTTATTTTGGAAAACTGCTGTTTGCTCCAGTTTTTGAAGGCAGGGCATCATGCTCTGCTTCAGAAGGTCAGAGTACATGTTGAAATCCATTCCCCACCAGTGAACCGCAGCTGTAACTCAGTTTCAGGGTGATACTGATCTTCTTGCAGCCTCGGCATCTTTGTGGAGAGCAACAATTCTAATTCTCAAATCCTCAGGGACCCTTTACCATGAGGTCCATGTTGAACATCCAGTGGTCAGTATGAAAGAATCGACTCAAAGCACCACATTGTAACTGCTCTAATACACGATACACACATTTGTATGGTAAATCTGAAGACAGTAAATCTGTACCGTACACAAACTGCATATTGACTCCTCTAAAATATATCCAGTTTCATTTCTATATTATTGTCCCTTAAGAAGATGAGGGGTGTACTTACTTTTGTGATATGCTGTAAAATGTGTGTGTGTGTATATATATATATATACATACATTTTTATTGCTGTCAATCTATTAAAATATTTAATTGTAATGAATCACAACTTACACAAGTGTTTAATACGCTAATCAACATGGGCAAATATGGATGCTTTGTATAAATGTATGTTTATTATTATACCAAACTAAACATAGAGCATGAAGAGAAAATATTCTTGTAAATATTTCAAAGTAATTATCGTGTTTTAAATGACGTAAATCATCAGGACACCAAACAGAACTTTTGCAATGTTTCCACACAGACGGTTTTAATTGCCAGATGTGTGCATTATGATGGATTTTGGTGCTGATTTGAGATTTGGCACATCAGTGAAACAAATCTTTTGTGTAAGTGATAAAAATTATTTTCCGGAATTTATTATTTTCTTTAGCTCAGAGAAAGAAACGATGTCGTAAATAAATGTGTTGCATTATAGGTTTTAGTTTCACATCTTTCATAGTTATTTATTTAATTTTTTTTATAAAAAATAGTCAAACAGAAATGCTCAGTGCATTAATCACGTATTCATAAAATATGGGTAAAATATATATATATATATATATATAATTATTTACAATGTAATTATGCAATGTTATGCATGAAAGGGATTGAAACCATCGTGAAATATAATTGAGAGCAATGATATAATGTATAAAGAAAATATATTGTTACGTTTATTTCACATGCTTGAAAATACTGCTGGTTAAATTCTTGATCTATCTGTCTTCTCTTTGCCTTCTTGTTTTTATATCCTCTGGTAACTTTATCACTCACAGTACAGTACTGACTTCCTCTTTAACACCGCCTCATTTCCTGTTCTGTGCAACATGACAAACAACACCACAGCAAAACCAGGTCGGTTCATATCACTGAGGTTTCATTTCTCACTATTCTAATCCATTTTATTTGTGTAGTGCTTTAACAATAGTTATTGTCCTGATGCAGCTTTACAGAAATAAAAAAATCTATACACTTTATGGCCAAAAGTATGTGGACTCCTGACCTGATCACATACACATATGTTGGCCTTTGACCTTTCCTAAACTGTTAGCACAAATGTATTGCACACAACTGTACAGAATGACTTTAGATAGTGTAGCATTACAGGTTAATTTTACTGGAAGCCCACACAATGTTTAGAATGATAATGTCCTCGACTGAGCTCTATGAAGGTCTGGTGTGTGAAGATTGGAGTGGAGGAACCAGAATTTCCTGCATAGAGCCCTGTCCTGCTCAACCGCACTGAAACACTGACTGAACCCCGCCTATACTTACCAACATCAGTGCCTGATCTCACTTATTTTCTTGTGGCTGAATGATCGTAAATCCCCACAGCCACACCACAAATTCTAGAAGAAAGACTTAGTACAGTGGAGGATATTATAACAGCAAATGGAGAATAAACCGGAAATGGCATGTTCAACAAAGATGTGACAAAAGTTTTTGTCCATATAATGTAGATTATAAATAAAGACTCACAGCCCCACCCACTTTTCTCACTTTCAGACAAACCCACTTGTATCACAACGACTGTCTATCTCTGTCTAACTACATACACAAACATCCTATTCTAATACTGTATAATAATTATTAATTAGAATCAAATCAAATTTTATTTCTCACATACATACAGAGTACGACATGCAGTGAAATGCCTTATACGACGGTCCGGCATGAGGAAATAGGTGTGGTATAAAGTGCACTGTGTGCGGTGTGGTGTGGTATAAAGTGACCGTGTGTTGTGTGGTATTAAGTGCACCGTGTGTGGTGTGGTGTGGTGTAACGTGACCATGTGTGGTGTCGTATAAAGTGTACTGTGTGCAGTGTGGTGTGGTATAAAGTGACCGTGTGTGGTATTAAGTGCACTGTGTGTGGTGTGGTATAAAGTGCACCGTGTGTGGTGTGGTGTGGTATAACGTGTACTGTGTGCAGTGTGGTGTGGTATAATGTGACCGTGTGTGGTGTGGTATTAAGTGCACTGTGTGTGGTGTGGTGTGGTATAAAGTGACCGTGTGTGGTGTGATATAAAGTGCACTGTGTGCGGTGTGGTGTGGTATAAAGTGACCGTGTGTGGTGTGGTGTGGTGTAAAGTGACCGTGTGTGGTGTGGTATAAAGTGCACTGTGTGTGGTGTGGTGTGGTGTAAAGTGACCGTGTGTGGTGTGGTGTGGTGTAATGTGACCATGTGTGGTGTGGTATAAAGTGCACTGTATGTGGTGTGGTGTGGTATAAAGTGACCGTGTGTGGTGTGGTGTAAAGTGACCGTGTGTGGTGTGGTATTAAGTGCACCATGTGTGGTGTGGTGTGGTGTAACGTGACAATGTGTGGTGTACTGTATAAAGTGTACTGTGTGCAGTGTGGTGTGGTATAAAGTGACCATGTGTGGTATTAAGTGCACCGTGTGTGGTGTGGTGTAAAGTGACCGTGTGTGATGTGGTATAAAGTGTACTGTGTGCAGTGTGGTGTGGTATAAAGTGACCGTGTGTGGTGTGGTATTAAGTGCACCGTGTGTGGGGTGGTGTGGTGTAACGTGACCATGTGTGGTGTACTGTATAAAGTGTACTGTGTGCAGTGTGGTGTGGTATAAAGTGACCGTGTGTGGTGTGATATAAAGTGCACTGTGTGCGGTGTGGTGTGGTATAAAGTGACCGTGTGTGGTGCGGTGTGGTATAAAGTGCACTGTGTGTGGTGTAATGTGACCATGTGTGGTGTGGTATAAAGTGTACTGTGTGTGGTGTGGTGTGGTGTAAAGTGACCGTGTGTGGTGTGGTATAAAGTGCACTGTGTGTGGTGTAAAGTGACAGTGTGTGGTGTGGCATAAAGTGCACTGTGTGTGGTGTGGTGTAATGTGACCATGTGTGGTGTGGTATAAAGTGCACTGTGTGCGGTGTGGTGTGGTATAAAGTGACCGTGTGTGGTGTGGTATAAAGTGTACCGTGTGTGGTGTGGTGTAATGTGACCATGTGTGGTGTGGTATAAAGTGTACTGTGTGTGGTGTGGTGTGGTGGAAAGTGACCGTGTGTGGTGTGGTATAAAGTGACCGTGTGTGGTGTGGTATAAAGTGCACTGTGTGTGGTGTGGTGTGGGTGTAAAGTGACCGTGTGTGGTGTGGTGTAAAGTGCACTGTGTGTGGTGTGGTATAAAGTGACTGTGTGTGGTGTGGTATAAAGTGCACTGTGTGTGGTGTGGTGTGGTGTAAAGTGACCGTGTGTGGTGTGGTGTAAAGTGCACTGTGTGTGGTGTGGTATAAAGTGACTGTGTGTGGTGTGGTATAAAGTGACTGTGTGTGGTGTGGTATAAAATGCACTCTGCTGTGCAAGTCCACAGTTAAAGTGAGGTTAAAGTGTTGTAGTGCGAAAAAGAAAAATATTTGCAGAAGTGTGATGATGGAGAGAGTGGACCAGCTTTTAGATCCTGGGTGTTTCCTGGTTTAACCTCCGAATGGCCTGCGGGAAGAAGCTTCTCCTCATTCTCTCTGTGTTCACTTTCAGGGAGCGGAAGCGTTTCCCTGAACGCAACAAAGAAAAGAGTCCATTGTTGGGAGGCTGATGTCCTTCATAATCAGGGAGCTTGGCGTGGATGGTACATTCACCACCCTCTGGAGGGCTCGTCTGTCCTGCATAGTGCTGTTCCCAAACTAGGAAGTGATGCTACCTGTCAGAACGCTCTCAGTGGTGCAGGTGTAGAAAGTCTTTAGCACCTGAGGGGGTAGTTTAAAGTCCCTTAAGCGTCTCAGATGGTACAGATGCTGCCAGGCCTTCTTCACCAGGTTGTTGATGTGACAGGACCAAGACAGGTCCTGTGTGATGTGAACATCTAGGTACCGGAAACTTTCCACTCTCTCCACTGAGGCTCTGTTGATGTTAAGCGGTTGGTATGACCGCTCCTGCTTCGTGCTAAAGTCCACTAACAACTCCTTAGTCTTGCTGACGTTCAGGAAAAGGTTGTTTTCCTAGCACCATCTCTCCAGGTTTTTAACCTTCTGTAAGTAGGCCGTCTCGTCGTTGTTGGAGATCAGGCCCACCACAACAGTGTCGTCAGCAAACTAGATGATGGTGCTGAAGTTGGAAGTGGCCACACAGTCGTATGTGTACAATGAGTACTGCAGGGAGCTCAGAACACAACCCTGGGGAGCTCCAGTGCTGAGGGTGGATGAGGTGTGTTTTCCCACCTGTACGGCTTGTGTTCTATCTGTCAGGAAGTTAGAGATCCATTGGCACAGCGGCAGGCTGAGTCCCAGGACCTCCGACTTAGAGGTGAATGTGGAGGGAATTATGGTGTTAAATGCTGAACTGTAGTCCACAAACATCATCTTTGCATAATTCCCATTTCTGTAGTCCAGGTGGCTCATCATGGTGTGGAGGAGATGGGCAATGGCGTCCTCAGTAGAACGGTTCTGACGGTACGCAAATAGTAATGGTCCAGTGTGTCTGGTAGTGATGCAGTGATGAAGTCTCTGACCAGTCTCTCAAAGCACTTTATCACTACTGAGGTCAGAGCTACAGGGCGGTAGTCATTGAGGCAGGCGGGCTGGGGTTTCTTCAGGACAGGAACAATGGTGGACTGTTTAAGGCATGAGGGGACAACAGACTGTTCCAGTGAGAGGTTGAATATCTCAGTGAACACCGGTGCTAGCTGGTCAGCGCAGGCTTTCAGAACCTGACCTGTGATTCCATCTGGTCCTGCTGCCTTCCTGGTATTCACTCTCTTGAATGCCCTCCTTACGTCATGCTCCGAGCTGGGGAACATGTTCACCTCTCCGTCTCTCTCGGCGTGCATGCTGGTTGTGCCGCTAGCATGGTTAGCTGCAGCTAGCATAAAAGATGCTATAAAGATGCTAATTCTAATACATTCTCAAAATCAGAAAGAGCTTTACTGCTAAGTACATTTGAACTTACAAGGAATTTGACCGAAGATTCCAGATGCCAGCCTTCAGTTCATTTGTAAAGGATAAATAAAATAAAAAAACAAAACAAAAAAGAAAATAATAAAAAAGAATAAAAAGTGTTATTGCACATTTTTATAAAGAACAATAAATAAGGAGTAATATGGCACAAAAAGTACAGAAGTGGTTTAGCAAACATATTTATGGGGAGAGCATGTGAACGTTCGTGAGGTCGAAGGCCTGGGGGAAGAAATGTTTCTTGTGCCTGCTGTCTTGGTGCTCAGTCGCTGTAATTTCATCAGAATGTCTCCTGATCTAGCAGAGGGGACAAACACTGGATCAGGTACAGTATATACAAACATACCTGAGCCATACGCAGCCATTCCCCTCCCCCACCTGGGTCAGTCTGATCACCTCTCTTTGTTCATGCTTCCCAAATACACACCACTGATCAACTGGAATTATTTATATTTCAGTTCAACATCAAGCAGAAGATTTAGAGAGGAATAAATGATGAAGAAACTCCAGACTCGAACTCACCACCACACACGTGACCTCATTTACACGTTTAATTAAAGAAGGTTTTGTGCACATGAACATTATAATAGAAATCAATCAGTGTTTGAGTCTTTAATAGATCAGTGTGCTGAGAGTCACATTCGAGTCTTTACACACAAACTGAGGTGATTAAAGAGTCTTGTGATAAAATTATCATATTTTACCTTCTGTACTTTAACTCAACTACATACTTTGTGTACTTCATCCAGCACTGCTGTCTCTCTCTCACACATCCTTGCTAAAAATGCATACATTTTTGTGAATACATGTTTCTCTGTGTGTGTGTGTGTGTGTGTGTGTGTGTGTCTCAGGTGAGAGTGTGTTTTCATGACTCTCAGTTGGACTGTGTGTATACGTACCCATCAGAGGAGTCTGTGGTCAAAGAGGAGGGAAACAACGATGACTGGAGTGGAACAGAGGAGAAAAAAGAAGAAAACGATGAAGAAGAGGAGGATGAAGATGGAGCAGGAAGTGGGATAAAGAGAGTTCTTCGAGTGGGTCTGTACAATAATCATTTCACTAACAATAGACACGTCATTTTACGTGCATTTCATATGCTTTACATTTACATTTAAAAGCATATGATGTCATTTACATGAAGCCCGAGTGACTCACAAAGTGCTTTAAAGTCTTCACCAATAAATTCATCCTGATGCTGGTTCCTTGTGTCACAGAGAGTAAGAACTCATCAGTCTAACACAATTTAGAAAAATAGAGAGTTTATTTAATAAGAAGTGATAATTTAAACATGTTTGAAAGAAGTAGATGTTTAGACTGCAGGTGTGATTGCTAGTAGTTCAGCTGTTCAGACATCAAGTGGAAGTTTGTTTCACCACCTCAGTGCCAGAACAGAGAAGAGTCCACAAGCATCTTGTACCTGGAGAGATGTTGGGCCAGGTTAAGCAGTGGTTAAGGATGGACAGAGTGTGGTGGATTATGGATTGAGAGAAGTGATGAGAGGTAGAGGGTAAAAACTTTCTTTTAGCTTCTCCCATTAGGGGGCGCCACAGCGGATCATCCGTATTCATAATACGTGTGTTTGATTTGGCACGTTTCTATGCTGGATGCCCTTCCTAACGCAACCCTCCCCATTTGTCCGGGCTTGGGACTGGCACTAAGACTTGTGCAACTCTAATGGCTGGGGTTGGTTTCCTGACCGGGGATCGAACCCGGGCCACGGCAGTGAGAGCGCCACATCCTAACCACTAGACCAAATAAGAGGTATAGGGTACTGGGCAATGATTTGTTTTGTAGACAAGCATCAGTGTTTTAAAAATAATACTGGCAGCTACAGGAAGCCAGTGGAGGACATGTACCGGGGGTTTGATATGAAGGAACCTAAGAAGGTAAAAAACAAGACCTGTGGCAGCGTTCTGAAGAAGTTGCAGAGGTTTTATATCTTTCCAAGCAGACTTGCCATGAGAGAGTTACAGTAGTCTAGTTTTGAGATGATGAGGGGCTGAGCAAGCAGAGCTGAAAGGATGCTGTAAAGGAGAAATCCACACAAGCATGTTAGATTAGCAATCTGAGAAGAAAAGGACTGTTGAGTGTCCATGGCTACCAGAGGAGGGCAGTAACAAAGTACAAATACTTCTTTACTGTACTTAAGTAGATTTTACTGAAATCAGTTCTTTACTTCACTATTAATTTTTTACATTTCTCATTACATTTTTACACAAATATCTGTACTTTCTACTTCTTACATTTTTACATCAGAATCACTCCTTTAGTTTTAATCTGTTTGGTGAAATGTCAATATTCTTTCTTCTCACTGCACCGTTTTCAGCTTATCAACCTGTTCCTTGTCATTGTGCAGCTTTTTCAATCCACTGGTGCATCATTTCCTGTCTCTCACACACCACAGACGTAGACTCGTTCTCAAGCTCACAGTGAGCGGGCAGAAGGCAGTGAGAAGTCTGGGGTTAACGTGGATGAGACAGAGGGAGTCAGTGATGAGAACATGACTGAGAACTGAGACATTCCTGATCACTTGATCATCATCTTCTTTTCTCTGCTTGTGTTTTATATTGTGGATCCTAAGTCTGGATACATTCATTACATTAGAAATGGTTTTGTATTAATATATTAATTAAGGCTGTCAAAATTTATGCGTTAATAACGTGTTTATGCAAATACATTTTAATTCATTAATTTTAAAATATAAATACATATAAAAGAGTCAAAATTTAAATCTTCAGCGTGAAACACATTTGTTTTATTGATGCACAAAGTCTCAAATCAGCACAAAAATCCCAAATGATGCACACAATTAACCCTCTAGGGGGCGACAAACACACCGGAGTGTTTTGTGGCGAACTGAAATTACTTTGACTATTTTGAGCGTACAGATAAGAGCAATACATCATTCGAATCGTTTAAGGGTCTACTATTATTTGTATTCTCTCATAAACATAAATAAAACCGTAATTAAATCAACCAAATCCGTATGAAAGTTAGAAGAGGTAAAGTTTCTCCGGTATCACCTCATTACCCGTCCGTGTAGAAACATAGCAAAGGTTCTGTTTGGTGTCCTGATGATTTACGTCATTTAAAACACAATAATTACTTTAAAACATTTACTAATATATTTTGTCTTCATGCGCTATGTTGAGTTCGGTTTCACTAATAATAAACATACATTTGTGTAAATCATCAACTTTTGTCCGTAAACATGTTGATTAGAGAAATAAAAAACTTGAAAAGTATTAATTGAAGGTACATTAAGAACAGATGACAACGTTAACAAAGTTTCGCAATTAAATATTAGAATTGATTGACAGCCCTGATATTAATATGACATGAGGTGCAGTTACAGTGTGACACTAAAACAGGTAGTAATAATCACTACTTTTTACTGAAGTACACGTCAGAGCCCAAACGTCTTTACTTTCACTTTGGTAAAAAAAAAAAATTTAGTCGGAACTTCAACTTTTTTCTTTCAAAACATCAGTATCTGTACTTCTACATAAGTAAAGGGTGTGTGGACTTTTGCCACCTCTGATGGTTACCCCCAAGGTTGTGAGTGTGACCAAAGGTAATGTAAGAGAGATGTCCATAAAGACATGGTCTTGACATGGATATGATTAGATTAAATTAGATTGGATTACATTAGATTGGATTGGATTAGATTAGATACAACTTTATTGTTATTGTGCAAGGTACATGTACAAAGCCAGTGAAATGCAGTTTGCATCCAACCAGAAGTGCATTATAAATATCAGTGTTATAGATAAGGGTATTGGGTTCATGTGTACAGGGGTGAGGGGAAATAATGTACAGATAATAATGAATCACCTGAAATGAACAGTGATTCATTTTCAATTAAATCAAGCTTCAGATGATGAGTTGTCATCAGTGATGAAATATCTGTCAGACATGCAGAGATCTGAGCAGAAACAAGAGTGTTTTGGGGGGTTTAGTTACATCCGTCTCACTTTCAGACACTCCAACTGTCTTTCTCTCTAACACCTATCTGTTTAACTCTCAGGTGCATACACATGTCTCCCAACTCAGACACTCAGATCTGTTTCACTCACATACACCCATCTGCCCCACTCTCAGAAAAACCTGTCAGTCTTATTCTCCAAACGTATTCTTTCCAATCTCTCTGGTACACACACCTGTCTCACTCTCAGACATGGCCACCTCATTTCACCTTCAGACACTGTATTTTCTCACTCGGCACCTTCTTAATATATATTTAATTCAGGTCAGTGGTGGTTCAGTGGTTAAGACTCTGAGCTACTGATCATATGGTCAGGATTCAAGCCCCAGCACTGCCAAGCGGCCACTGTTGGGCACTTGGGAAAGGCATTTTAAGCAGAGGTGGTAGCTTAGTGGTTAAGGCTCTGGGTTACTGCTCAGAAGGTCGGGTTTTAAGCCCTGGTACCACCAATCTGCCACCCTCCTGTACCCATGTACCTCATACAACAAGTTACCTTTTACTGGAACAGAATGTTTTAAGCATGCAGCCATATAAAAACTTGGTGAAAAACTGACCTTGGGGGAACTGAATGTTCGAATGATCTGTTAAGTACATCAGTAAAGGTGTTGATTGTTAAGAAACAGAGGAGTGGAATAAAGTTAGATTCAAATGTGTGAAAAGAGGAATTTCACATTAACCTGACATTTACAAAGTTTGAGTGTTTTCCATTATACCTCATAAACTGCAATTTTCTACCACTAGGGGTCTCTGCCTACCTGCAGAAATTTACACATTTTCATGTTCAAAAAATAAATTCTGTGTGTAGTAACATTCATATACATGTTTAAAGGTCCAAGGTCATTTTTTTTCCCAGTGTGTGGTGGTGTTGCACTCACAGCATTCCAATCATAATTCCAGCATCTTTTCCATTGAGCTAACACTTCACCAGCTGGTGTTTGTTGCAGGAGGTGGTGATTGGATTGGTGGTGTTGGTGCAGCAGGTAGTGTTAATGTGGGTGAAGAAGGTGAGGTTAGTGCAGTAGAAGGGTCAGTGCAGTGGGGGGCAGTGTTTTTAGTGTTTAGTGTTTATAGTGTTATTTATGTCTGTACTTTGAGAGTCACTAACAGCTGGAACCCAATTCCAGCATTGCAGAAGAACCACAATTAAAAATGCAGCAGAAATAAATAACGCAAAATGTTGATCATTGTAACTTTCAGTCACTGCGGAACCTTTTAATGCATTTATTTAAAGTTAAAAAATATGATAATGCTTTTGAAATGAAAAAAAAAGACTTCTGTCAGGTTTGTAGAACGCCTCTACATGACTTCATTATTCATTATAAATCATTATTAATGCACTTATTTCTTCTCCCTCTTTTTCAGATGAGTCGTGTCCACGTTTATCAGTCACACCAAAGCTGGATTCCGCTTCCCAGAATACACTGAGGCATATTAACATGGCTGCTAGGGACTAGAATCCTTAATTGGCATCTTCACACACAGATACTAATTAGACCCACCTGTTTCCAGTCACTCCAGCACCCTGTATACACTTCCTCATCCACTCTTTGTGAACTAATCCTCAGTGTTCACCTTCATGACTTGCAAAGTCTTTCTATCTTCATTCTGACCTTTTTTTCTTCCTGGTTTTTGTATTTTTGGATATTGCATCTTATTTCTTTTGCTAAACACTTACCCTACTGTCTGTCCCTGTCTTCAAGTCTTCTTTACATCATGGATTTACCTGCCAGTTTAATACCAATCCTGTAAATCCAAATCTGCAACTCCATTACATGACATTAAGACTTATCATCATGGATGCAACAGAAGAAGCAAACTGGCACACCATCATGGCAGCCCTGGAAAAGCAAGTTGAGAAACACCAGCACCATCTGGCCATGCTGGAATCAGAACTTCTGCTGCTTTTGCCTCTGGAACCATGGGAGAGACTTAACTGTGCAATAATGTTCTACTCCAGTGCTCTTCATGTTTATGGTGTGAAGAAGACTTTTTTGAGAAACAGTTTGTTCACCAACATAAAAAGTACTTACTAAAGTCTTATAAAGCCTTATAACCAGGCACCAGTTAGAACAGGCAAATCAGCAGGTTGAGTGCTTTCTGTGAACAGGTCTAAAGATGGGGCTCGGTTCTCCCTTAGGCTGAGGGACTTTCTATGCTACGTAACCATGCAGCTAACACCCTTCCAGTGTTTTCTAGGTAACCAGTGACCTCTAATCCCTCTGTAATGAAAACAGATTTATCTGCAGTAGACACATGGATTAGGTGGAATGTTTGCTGAATATCACTGTGGAGGTGTTCTGTCATGCCAACACTGGAATCCACCAAGTACTCCACTTCCCAAAATGCACTGCAGCATAGAAACATGGCTGCCATGTTTACTACAGACCCCAACAACTCTTCTTTCAGCACATGTTCTCGATTTACTCGATTGCTGATTCGCATCAGAAATGTCATGCTAATAGTCATAGCTGACTGAATGTGATAATGAATAGCTCTGTGGGAATAAAATGTGGTCTGCATATTTATTTTTTGAAGTCAGAGCTACTGTTTTTCATGTTTTTGGCCATTTTTGCACAGTAAAAAATATCTGGGTATGTATTATTAATAGACCTGTACTTAATTATCCAAAATATAGAAACCAATATTCCTGTTTACATAGTGTTGGTGTTTTATTCATGAATAATCTTGCATGGATCTGGGTACGATTTGTTATTCCTGTTTTATGTACAAAAATTGAGATACCTTTTTTTTTAGATTTTTGTTTACTGGTTCAAGGAGCTGGCTTCAAATTAATAAATAAAAAATACATTATTATTTAAAAAATAAATAAATTCTGCGGTGGATTCTCTGTTGGTATGTGTACGGTATGAAGTTTCTAGTTTTTTTACTTTACTGACACCTAGTGGCTGTAAATCATACAGCATTCAAAAACTCAATGTGAGTGTGTGTGTGTGTGTGTGTGTGTGATGGTGTATCACATGGTCCCTCTCAGCACTTGCAGTAGGTCCCAGCTGCAGCAGTCACACACACTGAGGTTTTTGTACGACCCTCTAACACTGTGTGAACACCAAGCTACCACTGATTGTGTGTACACTCTGACAGTAATAATCTCCAGCATCTTCAGTCTGGACTCCACTGATGGTCAGAGTGAAATCAGATCCAGATCCACTGCCACTGAAACGAGCTGGAACTCCTGATTCTCGTTCATCAGCATTATAGATCAGGAGTTTAGGAGCTTCTTCAGGTTTCTGCTGATACCAGGCTAAACAGTCAGAGTCACCAACACCACAGTCATTATCAACATCAGGACTGGTTTTACAGCTGATGGTGAGCATGTCTCCTGGAGAAACAGATTTTACTGCAGGACTCTGAGTCACAGTCACCTGACCTCTGGATCCTGAAAAAGAAGAAGAAATTAGTTTCCTACATTATTAATGATGTGGAATTTGAAGAACATCTAGTGGTCCAACTTCACATAGGTTTATCACTTGAACAGTAGAAGATAAAACATTGTGTTACCTCGAGTGCAGAGGGCCAGTGTGCAGATGAAGATGAAGATCAAACTCATGGTTGCTGTGGGTGAAGTCGCTGAGCAGCAGCTTTCAGTCATGAAGTGTTAAAGTCACAGAGCTATAAAGTCTC
>MU549752.1:3894-22708 GCA_024362625.1 Silurus asotus
ACACACACACACACACACACACACACACAGCAGTCACACACACACACACAGCAGTCACAAACACACACACACACACTCACAGCAGTCACAAACACACACACACGCAGTCACACACACACACAGCAGACACACATCTCCTGTACAGTGATGTTTGTAGAGCAGTGATGAGGGATTCTTCTCCACAATACCAGGGCAGAGCATGTAGTGTCATAAAGTAGAGACTCAAATGTGACTCCAATTAAAGTAGAAGTTTCACTTTAAACTTTCACTACAAACATTTTAACCTTTAAATGAACTTCAGTTTCCAAAGTAGTGACACAAGTAATCACAAGATTCTTCACTTCATCTCCTCAGTTTGTGTGTAAAGACTCGAATGTGACTCTCAGCACACTGATCTATTAATAGAATGAGATTAAAAACTCAAACACTGATTGATTTCTATTATAATGATCATGAGCACAAAACCTTCTTTAATAAAACGTGTAAATGAGGTCACGTGTGTGGTGGTGAGTTCCAGTCTGGAGTTTCTTCATCATTTATTCCTCTCTAAATGTTCTGCTTGATGTTGAACTGATGCTGAACTGCATGTTGGTGATCAGTAGATTCACCGAGCGCCGATCAGAACACGTGTAAAACAGAGCGTGCGCTCGATCCTGAGTGTTAAACGTAAACGTCTCAAATATTCACCAATAAACGTATAAAAACCTGATTTTTAATTAGTAGCCAAGAAGAAACTCCACCAGAGAACAAGTGCTAGAAACAGTTATAAAGGGAAAGTTCAGCCCCTCTGATCTGCATATTTCCTCTCCGTGTGTGTGTGTGTGTGTGTGTGTGTGTGTGTGTGTGTCTGTGTGTGTGTAGATGCTTTGGTGGCCATGGAGAAGGCCATGAAACGTGACAACATCATAGTGAACGACAGACAGCTCGCTTGTGCTCACATCGGGTCTCCTGAAGGTCAGGATTACCTGAAAGGCATGGCAGCTGCAGGCAACTACGCCTGGGTCAACCGTTCCTCCATGACCTTCCTCACACGCCAGGTCAGTGATCTCACACACTCCTCACACTCCTCACACACTTCACTTAAACTTTCCACACACTCCTCACAAACCCAACACTCCCCTCACACTCCCCTCACACACACTCTGACTCCAGCTGAGGGCTGTAAGTGTGAGGAGAGTTCACTAATATCACTCCTGTGTTTTCAGGCTTTCTCCAAAGTGTTCAGCACCACACCAGATGATCTGGACATGCACGTGATCTACGACGTGTCCCACAACATTGCTAAAGTGGAGGAGCACATGGTGGAGGGCAAACAGAAAACCCTGCTGGTGCATCGGAAAGGTTCCACACGGGCTTTTCCCCCTCATCACCCCCTCATTGCCGTCGACTACCAGGTGAACACACCATCCATTACCACACACACCCTCTGACCTCCACACACACCCTCCACACACACCCTCTGACCTCCACACACACACACACACACACATCCTCTAAACTCCACACATCCTCTAAACTCCACACACCCTCTGACCTCCACACACATCCTCTAAACTCCACACACCCTCCACACACACACACCCTCCACACACACACACCCTCCACACACACACACACACCCTCTAAACTCCACACACCCTCTGACCTCCACACACACCCTCCACACACACACACCCTCCACACACACACACACACCCTCTAAACTCCACACATCCTCTGACCTCCACACACATCCTCTAAACTCCACACACCCTCTGACCTCCACACACCCTCCACACACACACACCCTCCACACACACACACACCCTCTAAACTCCACACATCCTCTGACCTCCACACACACCCTCTAAACTCCACACACATCCTCTAAACTCCACACACACACTCCACACACACACACCCTCTGACCTCCACACACACACCCTCTGACATCCACACACACACACTCCACACACACCCTCTACCCTCCACACACCCCCTCTACCCTCCACACACACACATACACCCTCCACACACCCCCTCTACCCTCCACACACACACCTGCCACACACACCCTCCATACACACACACACCCTCTACCCTCCACACACAAAGTGCAGCTGTAAACAAATTGTGTTGAGTTCTGAAGGTGTGTGTGTGTGTGTGTGTGTGTATTCTGTAGCTGACTGGGCAGCCTGTTCTGATTGGTGGCACCATGGGCACCTGCAGCTACGTGTTAACTGGCACTGAGAAGGGCATGACTGAGACGTTTGGAACCACCTGCCATGGAGCAGTGAGTAGGAGGAAAACACTGGTTTCTTTTTGTACTGTTATTAAAGTCCGCTGGACCTTCATTATAAACTGGGGTGTTTTTTAATGCGTGTGTGTGTGTGTGTGTGTGTGTTCTCCTTCTCAGGGTCGAGCGCTGTCCCGAGCTAAATCCCGCAGGAATCTGGACTTCCAGGACGTTTTGGATAAACTGGCTGACATGGGCATCGCCATCAGAGTGGCTTCACCAAAACTGGTGATGGAGGAGGTGAGGAACATGATGATGTTTATTCTCCTGCATGAAACGTGTTGAAGATAAAGGAATGTTTTATATTGAGAGCGACTGAGGTTTTATTTTCTTTCTCAGGCTCCAGAATCGTACAAAAACGTCACGGATGTGGTGGACACGTGCCACGACGCCGGCATCAGCAAGAAGGCCATCAAACTGAGACCCATCGCTGTGATCAAGGGTTAAACTGAACATCTCCACACCACGAGAAGACGAGGGGGAGGGAGGATCAGGACACGTGACGTGTGACTCGGGAACATGCTCATGTGTCAGATTGTAGATAATAAAGGAAAGACTCGAGCGCACGTGCGTTTCACACGAGAGAGAAATATTCTCCAAATTTAAAATGTTGTTTTTGTTGGTTTTTGCTTTAAAAGTTAAAATGGGTTTTGTTTGATAAGTTTTGTGAAAAGCAGAAATAAACACTGTACAGCAGCACTTCGTGTGTGTGTGTGTGTGTGTGTGAGTGTGTGTGTGTGAGTGAGTGAGAGATTCTCTTGTTTTATTCTGTTAAATATTCCAAAGCTTTTTTCCTGAATTCTGACAGGAAATGTAGCTGTTTCTTGTGTGTTTGTTTCCTTTGCCGGTGTTTCATAAAAAAATTCACTCGGTGTTGAATAGAAGGAAGATCAGAGCAGAGAAGATCAGAGCAGAGATCAGGTCTACAGAGACCCATCACTGAGTTTTTCTCTTCATCCACTCAGAGTCAAACTCACAGACACGTTTACTGAGATGGAGAGCTGAAGAGACGAGCTGGAATGATCTACAGCACAGCAACGTGGCATCTAAACTCGTTTTTTAAGTGATGCATCTCATTCTCCAAAACCAGCTTCGATGGACCTTCAGAAGACACAAAAGCATGTCATAGAAAAGGTGCAGCAGTGATCCAGAGGAAAATACAGAAAAGCAAGAAACCTTGAGGGAGAACCTCAACACCAAATGTCCATCAGGAAATTGAAGTTATAAACTGTTCAGAGATGCAGAACTTTGGTCGAATCCTTCTTCAATGTTCTGCAGTTGCTCAGTAACTGATGTCTGGAATCATGGTTTATGCTGCAAATCAAATTTTAACTCAATTCTACACCTCTAACAGCAGATCAGATGCACGACTCTGTGGCGAGTAACGGCGTGGACACGTGTCCTCTCACCAGCACCCACAGTTTCTGCTCATTGACCTGCAGGTGATTTGTGTTTATATAAAACTATAAACCCGAGACCTCGATATCCTGTTACTCTGATTCTGGAGGGAATCGGTGACTGGCAGTGTTTTGGACTGAGATTTCCACTGATGAGAAGCAGAAGCTCTCTAAAGAGAAGAAGCTCTTCACTCTCATCTGCTCTTCAGTTCTAAATCCATTCAGGAAAGATGATGAATTTTACACTGGATTATGTGAAACACTTTATTGGGATTGAAGATTTAAAGAGTCTCAAAACAACAAAATCCAGCATCAAACTTTTTCATTTGTTCAGCAAATGTTCATGTCGGAGCTGCTGGAGTTCAGTATCGGATTAAACGCTGCTGAAAAACACACTGATGGTGCAGTACAGGATTCCTACACACGTGTTACTCTCTGCCCTCTTCCACATACATGAACACACAGATGGCCATGACTGGCTGAATGAATTGACCTGATCACACGCGTGTGTGTGTGTGTGTGTGTGTGTGTGTGTGTGTGTGTGTGTGTGAGATGAAGGCTGGGAACTGTATAAACACATGAACTTGTACACGTGAAACTGGTTATTCTGCATTTAATCTGCTATGAATTGGGGGAAAACAAACTTCACACATTCGTCTGTTTTAAATCAGAAATTTCATCATCACTTCAAATAAAAACTAAACATTCCTATTTCATAGCATAAAAAAAATCTAATTAAATAAAATAATTTCAGCAAAACTCCCCGTTTCCAGCTGCTCTCACACACACACACACACACACACACACACACACACTCTTTAACCCTGGACAGGTTCGTTTAAATCCCCACGCTTTCACAAAAATACTAAATATTACTGGAATCATGGGTCATAATTCTTAAGCACTTGTTCAGAACAAAATCTCTTTTCCCAAAGTCCTGAGGTTCGGTTTCCTCGCGGCCCCCTGACGTGTCCGTGTGTCCAATCACAGACGTCCGTCCTCGAGACAGTGTGACTGTACTTGGTGGGTGAGAGCGAGTCCTGTAGCGTTCTTCCTCTTCACATCAGAGACGGCCGCAGTTACGCTTCTCCCTTTAAGTGCTGAAGCAGCGTCTATACTAAGCGCAGTTCTTTATTTATGATCTAAAACTCGCAGGTTTACAGTTTGGCTTGTTGAAAGAAGGCCTGAGGGGAAACAAACACACACACACACACGTTACTAAACTGTCTCTGTTGAAGAGGGAATAGTGGAGAGCAGATGTGTGGTGAGATACCTTCATGTAATTTTTCAGGACCTTGGTGTCGGGCTGCTGAAGCACTTGGCAGAGTTCCTGTTAAAGTCAGAACGTAAAAAGTGAACGTTTGATTAAAATAAATAAGGAGTAAATGAAGCGTTGCCCAGGTAACACAGAACACGTGACTGTTACCCGTGTGATCTCAGGTGAGACGTGAAGAGACGGAAGATACTCCTGCTGCAGAAACTGAAGAAACTCTGGCCCCTGGGGGAGAAAACACCGATTTACAAACAGAAGCAGCAAAAGAAACTGCATTTGTCCAGTTGCAGTAGAAATGCAATCATCTGATCTGCTAACCCAGAACCTAAACCTCAAACCAGAACACTAACCCAGAACCTAAACCCAAACACTAACCCAGAACCCAAACCCCAAACCAGAACACTAACCCAGAACCTAAACCTCAAACCAGAACACTAACCCAGAACCTAAACCCAAACACTAACCCAGAACCCAAACCCCAAACCAGAACACTAACCCAGAACCTAAACCCAAACCAGAACACTAACCCAGAACCTAAATCCAAACCCAAACCAGAACACTAACCCAGAACCTAAACCCAAACACTAACCCAGAACCCAAACCCCAAACCAGAACACTAACACAGAACCTAAACCCAAACCCGAACACTAACCCAGAACCTAAATCCAAACCCAAACCAGAACACTAACCCAGAACCTAAACCCAAACCCGAACACTAACCCAGAACCTAAACCCAAACCAGAACACTAACCCAGAACCCAAACAGAACCCTAACCCAAACCCATCAACTCACCCTCTTGAGATGAATGATTTTCAGAGTCAGTGTGCACTCAGATAAAGTCTGAAAAACATGGGGGTGAATCAAATCAAACAGTTTGAACAGATTGTGTCTGATCATCTTTAATAATTCATGGAGACGTACCAGGATGGTCTGTGCATCAGACAGGTCAAAGGTCGGTTTGAGAGGAGCCAGAAAACACGCGGGGAGAATGTGCTTGTAAATAAAGTCTGGGAAGCCGATTAACCCGTCTTTACCTCCTGAAACAAAACAAACAGAAAGAAGACTTCAGGTTTGAGCTGCACACACACACACACACACACACACACACACACGTAATGTAAATGTTATTTATATGGTAAAAGGTATTCATAAAGGAGGTTTCCCATATTGAGGTTATGAAGAGCGCACGGGTAGAGGGTACAGAAGTAGAGGGCAGAGGGGTAGACGGTACAGGAGTAGACGGCACAGGGGCAGACGGTACAGGAGTAGACGGCACAGGAGTAGAGGGCACAGGAGTAAAGGGCACAGGAGTAGAGGGCACAGGAGTAGAGGGCACAGGAGTAGAGGGCACAGGGGTAGAGGGCACAGGGGTAGACGGTACAGGGGTAGAGGGCACAGGAGTAGACGGTACAGGAGTAGACGGTACAGGAGTAGAGGGCACAGGAGTAGAGGGCACAGGAGTAGAGGGCACAGGAGTAGACGGTACAGGAGTAGACAGTACAGGAGTAGAGGGCACAGGAGTAGAGGGCACAGGGGTAGACGGTACAGGAGTAGAGGGCACAGGGGTAGAGGGCACAGGAGTAGACGGTACAGGAGTAGAGGGCACAGGAGTAGAGGGCACAGGGGTAGACGGTACAGGAGTAGAGGGCACAGGAGTAGACGGTACAGGAGTAGACGGTACAGGAGTAGAGGGCACAGGAGTAGACGGTACAGGAGTAGAGGGCACAGGAGTAGACGGTACAGGAGTAGAGGGCACAGGAGTAGACGGTACAGGAGTAGAGGGCACAGGAGTAGACGGTACAGGAGTAGAGGGCACAGGAGTAGACGGTACAGGAGTAGAGGGCACAGGAGTAGACGGTACAGGAGTAGAGGGCACAGGAGTAGACGGTACAGGAGTAGAGGGCACAGGAGTAGACGGTACAGGAGTAGAGGGCAGAACGTACAGGGGTAGAGGGTACAGGGGGAAGAACGTACAGGGGTAGAGGGTACAGGGTACAGGGGTAGAGGGCACAGGAGTAGAGGGCACAGGAGTAGAACGTTCAGGGGTAGAGGGTACAGGGGTAGAACGTACAGGGGTAGAGGGTACAGGATACAGGGGTAGAGGGTACAGGGTACAGGGGTAGAACGCACACTGGAAGTCTACAGAGACGCCTCTAACACTGATTTCTTCTCCACGCAGATTTATGATTAAAAATATCCTTTAAAAAGAAGAAGTGGATATAGAACACAAGACCCGGCTTTATATGTTCAGCATCACAGGTCATGATCACGTTCTCTCTCCCCATCACCCTGAGATACCGGGGTGGGGTGTGTTGGGGGTAAACACTTATGTAACAATACGGAACACTACTGCTGCATAGTTTTAGAAAACTGAATCTTTCCTCTGGCCAGATGTGAAAATGTTCTGTAAACCAGATGTGATCAGATGAACAGAAACATCCTTACCCCAAAGCTCCACTAGTCTGGAGAGGATTATGAAACAGGTCTTCTGAGCGATGGGGTCAGGGAAGTCCACTGCTCCCTGAATAATGGTGAAGAGCACACGCTCAATGTTCTCAGCACCTGAAGAACATAAAAGTGTAAACTAAAAACAGTGCTTTGATCTAAATCGTGTGTGTGTGTGTGGGTGTGTGTGTGTGTACTTTGAAGGAGTGGTGGTGGTTAAAACTCACCCTGGTTGGCCATGACCTCGTTCATGCCACTGCTGGCGATGGTCTGGATGAAGCTGAAGTAGCTCCTTCTCAGCATCTGCTTCTCCAGAGCTGCTGTCTGATCGTTCTCTTCTGCTGGTCGAGATAAAACCTCAAAAATGGCCAGAACTAATGGCATGAAGACCTGCTGCAAGAACGGAGACACCTGACTCTACACACACACACACACACACACACACACACACACACACACAGTTAGATACATATGGTGATAAAATATTCATATATTCTTATATCATGATCTACATAGCTTCCAGATAAGTACATTTTTGGAAAAAAGGCTCAGCGTTAATCTTTATGAGGTTTAAATATCTGATCCTCATAAAGAGGTGACGGCGGATCAGATATTTACACTAATATCTAATCAGGTCTGATTGTGTTGAGGGATGCCTTCTGTCACGTTATACAGATTTTAGATGTTCGGGTGAAGTTAATGTTTATGGGTGACACACATACAGTTTACTATAAACGACTTTACCTCCCGAGAACAAAACCTGATTATATGCATGATTCCTCAAACACTGATTTTCATTTATGTAAAAAAAGATCCTTTAAAAAGAAGAAATTACTGCAGAACATATGACCTTGCTGTGACCTTGTCTTGTCTAGGCTGAAACACTACAGTACCGTAAAGCTGCTTAAATACCCGGCTTTATATGTTCAGCTCACTGATCATGTTTTCCACATTCTCTATCCACATCACCCTGAGATACCAGGGCTTTCTACTCTGCTGAAAAAAGTAAGTGCACCCTCACATTTCAGCAACTATTTCATGTTAGTGTCTACACGGTTCATTTCTACACTTTTGTGCTTTGAGGAGACACTATAATGGTTGCGCACACACACACACACACACACACACACACACACACACACACACACACACACACACACACTGTAAGCTATTAGAATGTTTTGCAAATTTTATACACATTTCTGGAAAAGTCAGCATGAAGGAATTTGCATTTGCTGATGTAAACATCCTAAATTTTAATAATAATGCTAATTGTTATATAAAATAATAATAATTAATAATAACAATTACACACAGTAAGCTAAAACTGATGTATAAAAAAGTAATGTGCAGTATGTAATATAAACTTCTCCACATGGTCTAGCAGTGATGGTGGGTTTTAGAGAATATGAAGGCATCTACAGATAAAACCCTGATTATTGAACACCTGGTTTGTTCACGAGTGTAAACACCTTCACACAGCACACCTTGAACTTGGCTGTGATCTGGCTGATGAGGGGGATGAACTCCTGAAGGTCCTTGGGCTCACAGTCCTTGAGCATGTGCTCACTGGCATTGGGGATGAAGGGCAGGACCTCCTCCTCCAGACAGATGATCATGCGGTGAAGGAAGGAGCGTACGGCGCTACGCAGCGTCCCCCGCTGGACAGGACAGCTCAGCGCGGGGAGAAATGTCTGCAGGCAGTCCAGGTAGACCTCAGAGCAACCACACAACTTTACCGTCTGCTTATTACTGAACGCCTTACTAGTGCGGCTAGAGAGAGAGAGAAAGAGAGAGAGAGAGAGAGAGAGAATGAGAATACTGTATATAGAAGATTTACTTTATCATCAGCCTTTAAACTAAATGATTAATGATCAGTCAGCTCTTTATTCTTCTCTGTGATGTGTGTTGGATGGAAATTGGAGAAGATACCTGGCAAAGCCCACAGCATGACCGAGACAGTCAGCGAGTGCAGTCTGTGTCTCCTCATCGCTCTCCTGGGTGAGTTTGGCCAGCAGCAGGCGGAAGGCCTCCATGAGCGGCGTGAGGAGACTGCGCATGAGCACCTGCTTCCTGTCAGCTGGACTCTCACCGTTCACGATCAGAACCCCGGCCGTCTCAAACATGAACAGCTGATCATCACTGCTCAGGAGCGCAGGAAACCCGTTCTCCTGAAACACACAGAGAGTGAGGTATACATCCAGCCTGCACACGTACGTGTGTACGTGTGTGTGTGTGTGTGTGTGTGTGTGTGTGTGTGTGTGTGTGTGAGAGAGAGAGAGACACTTACAGGAGGGCTTAAAGCCAGAAGGTCCTGTATTCGGCTCAGGATGTCTTCAATAAAAGCGTTCATGTGTTTACTGTAGTAAAGGAATAAAAAGATCAAATGTAAATCACTAATTGTTTACTGATTTGTTGTTTATTTGTTTGCAGTGCAGGACACGAGGACGTTTCATCAGGATCCACGTGCAGCTTAGACTCACTGTAGGGTTTTGATGAACCTGGAGAAAAGGTACGCCACTCTGCTGCGCACCTTCGGACTGCTGTGCCTCAGACCACGATGATCCAAAAATGCCATCTGAATAGTGCACACACACACACACACACACACACACGCGAATAATATACGGGATTAATACACATAATACACTTTCAGTCTTAAGCTCTGTAAAGCTGCTTTGATGTTCATTGTGAAACGCTCAATAGACAAAGTTGAACAGCGGGGATTTAGGGTAGTGTTAGTGGATTGAGCAGGTAGATGATGGTGAGAGGAGATAAAACTCACCAGGACATGTGGAATGTGCTGAGGCTCCACAATGAAGAACTTGTCATAGCGAACAACAGTCTCAAAAAACTCCAGAGTCACAGAGGTGTGCTGGTACTCACTCACACCACTCGAGATGAGCTACACACACACACACACACACAAGGGTAAACTCTAAATTAACACCACAAAGTGCACATGTGCAACAAAACTAAAACCCCCAAAAAGACAACAAGAAGACAGTAGACACATTACGTGTCAAAACCAGTAAGAGTGTATCTTCATCTCACCGTCCTCATCATGTCCTGCAGAGTGCTGGCTTTTGTTGCATCACCACTGAAATGAGCTCCGTGGGATGCAGGTAGTGCTTCTCCTAACATGTAAAACAAGCGAATCGCCACCTCCACCTCCATGAAACGGGACGACTGCCAGCTCCTACACACACACACACACACACACAATGTTAGCTAATTGCTGCAGGTAACTGTGTGTGTGTGTGTGTGTGTGTGTGTGTGTGTGTGTGTGTGTTGTAATCTTACTGCATAGTGCTGGTGAAGACTCTATGCACAGACTCCAGTAAAAGCTCAGGAGAAACCTGAGCCAAGCGATCAAGCAGCATCTTCAACTGCTTCCTGTACTCCACAAACATGGCCTCATCCTCACCCTTACAGCCAGAGTGAAGATTGTACATAAAAGAGCAGTTTATGAACCTCCCCTGTCCCGGCATTCACATTAATAATAATAATAATAATAATAATGTGCATGCACGTGTTTTTGGAGGGTTTTTTACACAACAGCGTTGCTGTGATTTGTTTGATGAAGTCATGCTATAAAAACACATACAGAAAAAGATTATCTGTCTGTATTCCACCTGCCACGCCCCCTTCCGCCCCCTTCAGCCCCCTTCAGCGTGTCAGGTGTTTTCTCGGCCGCTTTCTCTGAAGCTCCGCTTCAATCGTGCACATATGGAGCTCGTTTATCATCATCACCAGCTCCTATTTAAACTTCCACACTCTCACTGTCCGGTATTGTTGGTATGTGTTGGTTCACGGCGGTCGTTGTTATCGCTCATGCGTATCCCGGTACGCGTCTTCACACCTGCACTCTCAACAGCTGCTCTTTTCTTCCCAAAGCGCACCGCGGATTCCCCCCCCTGCCGGTGTTCATACTATGATTTTGCTGGTCATCACATTTACATTTACATTCACAGGTTCAGCACGCGCGGGTTTCACCTCCCATTCATCGCATAACATTTAACAAAAGGCATATGTGCAGTAACTAACAGCAGAGATTCAGCAGTATACAATACAAACACCTGGAGCAGCTGTAAGGTTGATTTTTCCTACACTTCCGCGAGTTCTTCTGCGGCTGCAGCGAGATAACCGACGTTAAATGGGAAATTTCCCCCACTTGTGCTCGAGATATCAGGGTTCGGAGACATAACTGATTAAAAATGCTAAGACAAAGCGAGAATTTGGCGGTTCCACATCAAAAACATCGACTTAATAGTGTTGTGGAGGAAACCGAGGGCGAGATAACCGGGTTCCACTGTAATAATAATAAGAAGAGATCGTTATTCAGGATTATAACTACCTCATTTTCAAAGTTGTACTCGTCATCATATGTCAGTTTTTTCATAACAGCCAGCATGATGGCCTGCAGGAGCACAGAAACACTACAGTTACACTGTGGAACATCAGGAGAGAACAGTTGCTGAGATCTAATCTTACCTCAGTGTTACTCTTCTGCTGATCATTAAGGACAGGAAGCTGTGAAAGAGAGGAAATAAACAGCGTCAGGAACAGGAACAGAAAGGTGATGGTACTGTGATGGAGCTAATGGTCCTTCAGAAACTACTCGAAGGTCCACTGGGGTTTCTATTAGTGCTGCACCATTAATCATATCACAGTCGTGATGTCGGCTTGTGCGATTATATGACGGCAAATGTTGTGAATAAATAAGTGCACGTGTGAACACATACTTTCCGAGAACAGTTTCAGATTTTTCACGCTGCTAACAGAACAAAAAAGACCAAATAGTCTTAGTTTAGGCAGCGCACGTGTGGTCACGTGACTTCACCTGGCAACCTCTGCTTTCCCACACACACACCGTCAGCTCTGCCTGGTATCTCTCTCTCACCATCAGCTCTGCCTGGTATCTCTCTCTCTATCTCTCACCGTCAGCTCTGCCTGGTATCTCTCTCTCACCATCAGCTCTGCCTGGTATCTCTCTCTCTATCTCTCAGCATCAGCTCTGCTTGGTGTCTCTCTCTCACCATCAGCTCTGCCTGGTATCTCTCTCTCTATCTCTCAGCATCAGCTCTGCCTGGTGTCTCTCTCTCACCATCAGCTCTGCCTGGTATCTCTCTCTCTATCTCTCACCATCAGCTCTGCCTGGTATCTCTCTCTCTCTCACCATCAGCTCTGCCTGGTATCTCTCTCTCTCTCTCTCACCATCAGCTCTGCCTGGTATCTCTCTCTCTCACCATCAGCTCTGCCTGGTGTCTCTCTCTCTCACCATCAGCTCTGCCTGGTATCTCTCTCTCTCACCATCAGCTCTGCCTGGTATCTCTCTCTCTCACCATCAGCTCTGCCTGGTATCTCTCTATCTCTCACTATCAGCTATGCCTGGTATCTCTCTCTCTCTCACCATCAGCTCTGCCTGGTCTTTCTCTCTATCTCTCTCACCATCAGCTCTGCCTGGTCTTTCTCTCTATCTCTCACCATCAGCTCTGCCTGGTATCTTTCTGTCTCTCTCTCACCATCAGCTCTGCCTGGTCTCTCTCTCTCTTACCATCAGCTCTGCCTGATATCTCTCTTAGCTGTGCCTGGTATCTCTCTCTCTCTCTCTCTCTCTCTCTCTCTCTCTCTCTCTCTCTCTCACCATCAGCTCTGCCTGGTGTCTCTGTCTCTCTCTCTCTAACCATCAGCTCTGCCTGGTATCTCTCTCTCTCTCTCTCACCATTAGCTCTGCCTGGTATCTCTCTCTCTCTATCTCTCTCTCACCATTAGCTCTGCCTGGTATCTCTCTCAGCTCTGCCTGGTATCTCTCTCACCATCAGCTGTGGCTGGTATCTCTCTCTCAGCTCTTCCTGGTATCTCTCTCTCTCTCTCAGCTCTGCCTGGTATCTCTCTCTCAGCTCTGCCTGGTATCTCTCTCTCAGCTCTGCCTGGTATCTCTCTCTCAGCTCTGCCTGGTGTCTCTCTCTCAGCTCTGCCTGGTGTCTCTCTTTCTAGCAACATTCCATAAAAAAAAGTTTAAATTGAATATTGTTTGCAAAATTGCCAGAATTTGAGTATGTAAATATCTACAGTATCTTAAAAACTACAGCAGAAAAACAGGATGTTCTGTTTGTAAATGTTTTAGATCTTCTTTTTGTGAAATTCATGTTTATATTGATTTTGAAAATTTTTTGCAAATGCAAATGTAATAAATTATTAATTCTGAAAAACTATCGTTTTACCAATGGCACATTTCAGCAAGGTCACTAACCTGTGTGCAATTTGTGTGTGTGCACGTGTGCGCGTGTGTGTACCTGTTTGAGCACGTGTAAGTAGTCGTAACAGAAGCCCACTATATTAGTTGAGATGTCATCGTCCTCGTGCATCAGCAGCTGCAGCATCAGCGGGATCTTGGCCTCCAGAGCCTGCAGGGCTTCTGCTGCCACCTTCAGGTCTCCGGTTTTAGTGAGTTTGGTCCAGCTCAACACCAGAGCCTGACCCATACCATTTACCAGACGTGAGAACTTAGCCAGGAAGTCCACGTCCTCCTCCTGAGACACACACACACACACAATCACACACTCTGCTGCTGTACAATCCTGGCTGTGAGGTAATTACTGCCGTATTCCGTCAGCATGTACCTGCTTGATGTTGAAGAATCCAGCACTCTGGAGGACCTGAGAGAGAGACTCCACCAGTTTGGTTTTGTCCACCGGGTCCATGCCTTTATTAACGATCTCAAACAGACAATCACAGGCCTCCTCCCTCAGCTCCTCCACCGACATGTGACTCAACAACACATTCACAAACCTGCAAACACACAAAACTGAGCTGATTGCTGATATTGTGTATAGAAATGGAAATGTGTAGGTATTTCCTGTAAAACAGGTCATAGTTGTGTGTACTTTCTGTAGAATATATTCAGACTTTGTTCACAGTTTTATGAACTTGCTTCACTCCATTATCAGGTGCAGCTCATGTTCTCCACACGACATGCACACACCAGTAATAACAGAGAGTGGGCTCGGTCTATAGATCACCCTTTTGTTGCCTGGCAGCAGCTGAATCTACATCAGTTTATTAGAAGAGCACAGACGCTACACTGTTCACTAGGGCGGAGCTGGGGCTCAAGGAAACAATGAATTTGTTTAAACACCTGAAAGATCTGAAATGTGCTGAATGTTGAAACCCTGAGGATCCAGAGTACACAGATAAACTGCACTAGAGCCAGAAACACTGCTGAAACAGAAATATGGTGCAAACCAACGGAAAGCCACCACTGATGCAGTGTTATTGTACCTGACAGAAGAATATGGTGCTCATCAAAACTAGTGAAAACTGGGGTAATGATTCTGATATGAAACGCGCACAATGAGCAATATGACACGTTCAGAATCAGAGACTGAGGATGAACTTCAGCAGCTGTGGAGATGTTCTGACCTGTCGTTGGCGATGAGGTTGAGGTCGATCCAGGACACGTACACGCCGACTACCTCCAGACACTGACACGTGAGCTCGGTGTGAGTGCGCTGATACGTCTGCAGGATCTGGTACCAGGACTCCACTAGGGCCGGGATACACGACTCTCTCATGCTGTCTTTAATCAGAGTGTTCCTGCGGGTCTCCTGCAGACACAGACGTGTATTTATCTGTAATATAAAACGGGTAAAATAAACATGTTCCTGCTTCTTCTGATATGCAGTTTATAGCTGTTCCTGCTGATTTTTAAAATGAGATCCATCCAGCCAGGATTGTACTCAGTGTGAGAACACTGCCTCAAACACCATTATGATACGTGAGGAAGCTACAGAAGACAAGGCAGAACAAAGCAGAACGCTGAAGGTGAGCCGTACCTCAGGAGAGTGCAAGATGTCCCGGTCCACCACCTCGGCATCGATGGCCATGAGCGTACGCAGGTAGATGTCCAGGCCATAAGGGTTTAGACCCACCAGAGAGAGAACATCAAAGAAGAACTTGGGCCACAGCGTCAGATACTCCATGACAAAGGTGAGCGCAAACACCTGCGCGGCCTTGTTCTTGATGAACGGCTTCTCAGGGTGCGAGCTCATCAACTGTGGGGAGAAAAATTACAGTTAACACCAAGGTGGAACCAGGAGCTGATCAGGTGCAGGCTCCTCATTCACTTCTGAACTGCAGAGTTACTGCTTATAAAACACACACAGCTTTTATAAGCTTTCAGAGCAAACCTACAGACGTCCATGTTTTTTTCCCTGCTACCTCAAACATCTGGAATATTAGAAATATCTGACCTTCAGCTTAATATAAAAACACAAACTCTTCTCTGGAGTCCCCTCACAGGTTCCTAAAACTGACATTTAACAGCTTTGAGAAGAAACTATACATCGTTTATCACAGTGCTGCAGATAACAGAGGGTACATGAGGAGAGAAACAGCAGCATGAAAACACTGTTCATATTCATTATCTTTCATGATCATGAAAATACTTTCACACCTGCAACTGCAGCCATTTCATCAAAGTCTCTCTAATGAGCTGCTGCTGAGCTCCGGTGAGTCTCGCATGCCTGCAACACACACACACACACACACACACACACACACACACACACACTATTAGCTCTACCACAGGGGTGTCTCAGCTCTCGTGAGGACTTGTTTTGGTCAGAAACAGGAAGTGTGGTTGCTGAAAGCATGTGGACTGTAATCTCACCTGTATTTGATCTGATGCTCCAGAACTTGAAAACAAAAGAACTTTACGTGATCATCACTGAAAGAATAAACAGAAAAATGCTTCATCAGATCAGAGAACAGCAGCATTCTGACGGAACCACAGACGTGTTCACGTGAACACATTTTTAAGAAATCATGAGTAAACTAATCAAATCCATAAGCATTAAGGAGAAGGAAATTTTTCTCTCTCTCTCTCTCACACACACACACACACACACACACGTAAAGTGTATTACAAGTTCCTAAAACAGAAAAATATTAAATATTAAGAAATGTCAATCTGAAAAAACTACTTGTCTAATGATGATTACAACCGAGAAAATCTTTCCCTGATTTCAGGCAGACAGACACACAGACAGACAGGCAGGCAGACAGAAAGCCTCCTGTGTCTCTCATTAAGAGAGCACTATTTAGGGAGCTGAAGTGGTCAGCTGAAGGCATCAGTTCCTGCACAGAAAGTGAGCAGTGAAGAACTGATACACTCTGAGGCATGAGCTCACACTGTAAATCTCACAGCTTTCAGGATCATAACATGCACTAAACAATTTATCATCTGTCCTTAAACACAACAGCACAGTGACTCGATTTTATGTTCGGCGTACGAAGACAACCCACAAGTATAAAGGGGTTAGGGGCCTTACTCAAGGGCCCGACAGTGGCAGTTTGACAGTGCAGGGGCTGGAACCCGAGACCTTCTGATCAGTAAAGCGTAGAAATAATGAAATGGTGAACATCCAGCACTGGTGTGCAGAAGATTGTGGGTCTTACCTGTAGATACCTTTAGCCAGTGCTTCAGCACACACCTCCCATCCATCAGGAGATTCCTTCAGCTGCTCAAAATACACCAGTGCCTGAAAAACAAACAGACATGTGACTGGAATCGTGATGATGTTACTGACATGAGACATGAGCTGCTACAATAAAGCCACAGTGTGAGACAAACTACACGCTTTACACGTCACTCACGCTTCCAGTGTGTAATAATAAAACCTCAAACTGGATAAGGAACAACATGACGTTTAAAATGAGCAGTAAATTCACAGAGTTGTGCATGTGGATACTCAGATCACTGTTATTCTGCCTCGTGTCTGGTGTTTACCTGTGGATACCTGCGTGCAGTTCTCATTAACCAATCACAAGACAGACATTTATTCTTATAGGTAATATAGCAAATGAGCTGCTTTCAGCACCAGCATGTCGACCAAACTCGTGTGCACACCGAGATTCACCTCATCCTGCTTTAGCGCAAACGCAATAACAGAGCAATAACACAACAATCAACACAATCAGAAATCACAACGTGAGGAAAGATGTGAAATGAGTAATGCCAAGAGCTCTAATGTTTCTTCACTCATGTCTTTATGTACAAATAGGAAAAACTCCTGTATTGAACTGACAGGCAAAAGTAATCCAGACCCCTAAACCTGAGCAACAGATTCAGTCTAAACACTGAACAGATGTTAAATGCTTTAAAACTCCCAAAAATACACAAAGTTTGATCACATTTATTCTATTTATTTCTCATATGGTATCTACATGTGGCTCTGTGATCAGTGCCATACCTCCAACACGCTGTAATAAAGATCACATCAGCACTGGAAGCAGAAAAAGCTTCTACATCATTAACATCTGGTGTAAAGAGTTCTCACCAGTGAGAAGAGGAGCCACAGTGAATACCATCACAATCAAAGTGCACGTAGCTGAAACCAGAAACACACAGCTGCATTCAGGCTGAGCTTCAACTCTGATTCAATCTGACAAAAATACCTTCAGCTGCAGAGGCTCCACACATTCAACACACACACATTCAACACACACACACACACACACACACACACACACACACACACGAGCGCACGCCTTCAAGACTTCACACACTACAACCAGCTAACAGCAGAATGCTAAATACCTTATATATCATTTATATACAAGACTGTGTGTGTGTGTGTGTGTGTGTGTGTGTGTGTGTGGCCACCAGCAATGCTGATCATTCTGTAGGTCATTACAGCTTTACTGAAAACAATCTAAATGGTGGCCTTTGTACAATTTGAATCACTGAATGGATCTCGGACTCACACACACACACACACACAAACACACACCCCCCGTATCAGCACACAGAAAATTACTGCTAAACTACAGTTAATTCTATTAATAATTTAATTTAGAATGAGGTTATTTGTGTAAATGACTGTATAATATATAGAACACAAACAGACATTTATTATTAACATTTAAATTTTAACAAACTTTATAAACACTACGTTTCTGCCCAGGCTTCAGTAAATACACCTCGTGCATACTGACGTGTCTCACAGCATGAGAAGTGTGAGAGACACTACTGAGAGCTCAGATTCCTGAGATTCATCATGTCCAGGGCAGGGAATAATTTACATACTGTGTCTGTATCAGGATCCATAATCAATAACACAACTGTGTGATAAAACATGGAGTAACACTGTCAGATACTGCTTATTCACGAGTCACACACGAGTCTCTCACACGAGTCTCTCACACGAGTCTCTCACACGAGTCTCTCACACGAGTCTCTCACACGAGTCTCTCACACAGACACACGAGTCTCTCACACGAGTCTCTCTCTCACACAGACACACGAGTCTCTCTCTCACACACACACACGAGTCTCTCTCACACACACACACACGAGTCTCTCTCACACACACACACACGAGTCTCTCTCACACACACACAAGAGTCTCTCTCACACA
>MU549837.1:23788-40115 GCA_024362625.1 Silurus asotus
GTGTGTGTGTATACTGTGTGTGTGTGTGTGTGTGTGTGTGTGTGTGTGTGTGTGTGCGTACAAAACAGGTACAAATAAATAATATAATTTAATAAAAGCATAAAATGTAATTTGACATGAATTCAGTAATGTAAGTGTACAGAAAACAAAACATTTACTGAACTGCATATTTGATTACAGTGTGTTTTTAAAGGCTCAGGATACAGAAAGCTGCCATGGAATAGTCTAAGATCATGAGCAAGACTAAGACAATGTTGAGGAGTGTGTAAAGGACATTAGACAGTGGATGCTTAATAACTTTCTTCTGCTCAACTCAGATAAGACGGAAGTACTTTTACTAGGACCACATGCAGCTAGAAGACACTTTCTGATTCTGTAGCATCTCTGGATGGTGTTTCTGTTTCAGTGTGTACAGCAGTCAAAGACCTCGGTGTGATTATTGACTCGAGTCTTTCCTTTGAGTCTCACGTGAATAATATCACCAGGATCTCCTTCTTTCACCTTAGAAATTTTGCTAAAATGATAAATATGATGTCGTTACAGGATGCAGAAAAACTAGTAGATGATTTTGTAACATCTAGATTAGACTACTGTAACGTGTTCTCTTCCTTTCACCTCTCTCTCTCTCTCTCTCTCTCTCTCGGTCGAGTTAAACATGCTCCTGCGGTTCCAGTGATCACTGTTCCTTTGCTCCTCTTCCCTCCGTGGATCTTCCCTCCTTATCCTGGTCTGCCTCTGGATGATGTTCTCTTCGTTTGGAGGCGACTCTGTGCAGCTGGAGATGTTTCTCATCTCGAGTAAGATCAGAAGCTTTGAGGATGGTTTGAGGATGAGGATGAGGTTCCCTCTTGAGTTTGGTTCCTCTCAAGGGGAGTTTTTCCTTCACCACAGTCTCTATTTATTTTAAATGTGTTACAACCTGCAGTATTTCTGGGTTGTATTGTATTTGTGTGCAGGTGAAATCCTGAGACTCCAGGGGGGGTGTTCCAAAAAGCAGGTTAACTTACCATTTGATAAATCATAACCTCTGGGTTGATTTACCCCAAACAGGCACACCGTGAGTATGTCGTTTCCAAAACACCTGAGAAGAGTTTAATCAAACTCCAACTGGTTACTCAGAGGGGTTTGCACGTGCACGGTGCCTGTATAAAGACATTCTCAATGGATCGCCGATTTCACGAGTCACCATGGAAACGCAAAGCGGAATAAAGAGAGCGGTGTATTTCAGAGAGGCGGAGTTTACAGAGGCGGAGTTCAGAGAGGCGGAGTTTACAGAGGCGGAGTTCAGAGAGGCGGAGTTCAGAAAGGCGGAGTCACAGAGGCGGAGTTTAGAAAGGCGGAGTTTAGAGAGGCGGAGTCACAGAGGCGGAGTTTAGAGAGGCGGAGTCACAGAGGCGGAGTTTAGAGAGGCGGAGTCACAGAGGCGGAGTTGGAGGTTTTAATGCACGCTTATAAGGAATTTAAGCCAATAATATTAAAAAGAAGCAATACAGCTGCATCAGCTAAAGGAAGAGATTTGTCTTAGCAAAAATAACAGACAGAGTAAATGTGTGAGTTTATTAAATTACAAATTTGGTATTGGCTCCCGTTTTATTATAATGCAAAATAATGAAGTATGACTTATACATCCTTTTGAATGTTATATCACTATGAAAGCATTTATTCTTCCTGCCATTTATTTCTTTAGTTTAAAATAATAATGTATATTTCTTATTTAATAAGCTGTAATCCTTCTGGAGCCACAAGAACTTTAAGCCAAGTCCAAATGAAACACAAACATTCTGCAGAAAGGTCATATTTAATTACACAATTACTGAACTATTATTATAACAGGATTTGGTCTATTCATTCTGTCATGTAGCTGATAGAGAGAAGACTGAAGCCTGTCTAACTGGCGTGGGTCCACCGCCACCTCCCCTCACCCCCTCTGAGGAGCTGGCTCTTTCCCCTTAATAAAGGGCCACCAGTGGTTGCTGGCATTCCAGGGGGCAGTTCATCACACACACCACAAGTGATGGTGAAAACATGGTGAAATGGAAGTTTACCTCTATGATTAGTTTTCATTTTTTGTCCTAATAAATTACTCTCTCTGTCACTTAAAGGCTTTTTGAACAAGATTATTTTTCTGTATGTTTATTTAATTTAACTGCATATGATGTGTAGGCTACTGTGATCTCAGTCTGACATCTTACTCTTTTCATGTATTATATTCTTTAATAATATTGAGAATTTAATGGGTTGTGTGTTCTTATAGATACTGATGGACGTATTGTTTTATTGGACCCTCCAGAAAGAACACAGTCTGTCACAGTTGTAAGTGATTTGTTGTCAGGTACCGTTAGTTGCTTTTAGGTATATATTTTTTTGCCAGATAATGTATACTTGAATATTTCTCCTGTAGGATGAAGATGATGAAGATGATGATGAAGAGACCAGATCTGCTGTGACAGAAGTGGACAATGCTGGTAGATCCACTGAGGTATGATGCATACCATTATAATATATGGCCCCTTTTTACATTAGAGTAACAAACTGTCATTGTCTCTTCACAGTACATACCCAGGGATTTGGCCACAGATGAGGGTCCTTCAACCTCAGCACACAATCGAAGCAGCGTAAGAATTTGTGTCCATTTTTGAATTTTATTGTCTGACCAAACAATCTCATTCATTACATTTTTTCCACCTTCCTAGTTGCCAGCAAAGCAGCTGTATAAGGTCCATCTACAAAACCAAATAAGAAAACGTGACATGGAGATGGACCTTCTACAGCTTCAAATGGAAGAGAAAAGACTCCTCATTAAAAAAGCAGCACTGGAAATTGAATTACTGGAACATCGCCTTAAGGTGAGAACTTGTCTGAATATTAATCTGTTGGATGTTAAGTGTTGTGTGTGTGTGTGTGTGTGTGTGTGTGTGTGTGTGTATGTATGTGTAAAGCAATATAAATAAACATTTTATTGAATTTTACTTGTATTGTTTTTTTTTTTAGGAAATAAAGAAATACACTGCCTGGCAGACCAGTGCAAAAACAAATTAATAAAAGTGATTTTGACAGATTCTGTCTCTCAAAAGTCTTCGTCTCTGTTGGCCTCTAAAATCTGTAGGTGTTCCTCTGGGCCATCTTCCTCAATACAAGGAGGGGGGCTCTCTCCTCTTATAGTGGCAATATTGTGAAGCACAACACAAGCCACTATAAGGTCGCATGCCCTCTCTGGACTAACCCGGAGCCCACGCAGACTCTGAAACCCAGATTTGAGGATCACTATAGTCATCTCCACCTCGGCCCGTGTTCGGCTGTGAGCCAGGTTTAAACCGTGTCTGTGGTCCAGGCTCAGGTTCAGGGTAGGGTGTCATTAAATAGGGCAGACAAGGGTATCCTCTGTCCCCCAGCAAGTAACCATTGTACTGTCCTGTAATGATTAAAGTGTACAACACAAATATATTTAAAAGGAAAAAAAACAATTGTATAAAGTAAAACATTCCCTGCTGAAATGTCTGGCATAATGATGACTCGGGGAAAATTCTGGCATCATGCACAGATCCTGGCCATTTTGCCTGGACGTTGGTAATGATTTGGGTTGCCTCACATATTACCTATTTAGTGGAAAAAGTAATGACTTTAATGATTTTAAGAAGAAAAAATGAAGTTGTTACCTGCACATTGATGCTATGAATAGATTTCCTATGAACACAGTCTCCCTCATTTATTAGTGGAGCTTTAATAGGAATGTGAGTTCCATCAATGCACACAATTACATTTGGAAACCCTGAAACAGAAAGTTATGGAAGTATGAAGTGTGTGTGTGTGTGCATAATGAATACATGTATAGATATAAATAATGATTAAATAAAAAAAAAAATATATAAATATATATATAAGAACTGTTTAAGTGCCAGATACTGTATGAACGGCTCTACACACAGTTGCCTTTCCCACATGCTCTGAATCGCTCACGCGGTTTGTCACATTTGCGATATTCGGTTTTAAAAGACGTGTTAAATAAACGAACAAATCTTTTGAGAAATGATTACGCTCTTTTAAATATTCATTAGGGTCTGCAAACACATCAATACGCGGTGTTATAACCCTCTCCCGATGAAAAAAACCTCGTATAATTTGTGCTTCTACGTCCACAGGATCCTCATCAAAAGGGCACGCCGAAGTTACACTGAAACATAACCTGCTCCCGAGCAGCTTCTCTTCAGAGAGTCAGTTGCTATGGTTACATACATACCCAGAAAGTTACCTCCGTTTTTGGAACCGACATACTCACGGTGTGCCTGTTTGGGGTAAATCAACCCAGAGGTTATAATTTATCAAATGGTAAGTTAAGCTGCTTTCTGGAACACCCCCCTGGTGAAGCTGAGATTCAGGAGCTCGGAGATCTGACAGCCCTGTCCTGTTTAGTCCGTGTTTACCTCACTGGATTATATCTGTAAATAGATGTAAATATTTGTTGTTTTGTTTACCAGTAGTAGGGGTGTGGCTGCTGTTTCTGCTGTGTGTGTTTATTCTCTGTTTTTGGTTAAAGAATTGGGAAGTGTTTTGTCTTTTTTTTGGGTTTTATTTGTAGGTAGTTGTTAAACGTGTTTTTTTGTTTTGTTTATTATTTTGGCCTTGGTCATTAGAAATGAGTTTATTAGAGGGACAGTGCATGTAGGATGTTTTGGAGACAAGGTGAGGGAGGTGAGATTGAGATGGTTTGGACATGTGCAGAGGAGGAACATGGGGTATATCAGTAGGAGAATGATGAGGATGGAGACACCAGGAAGGAGGAAAAGAGGAAGGCCAATGAGGAGGTTTATGGATGTGGTGAAGGAAGACATGCAGGTAGATGGTGTGACAGAGGCAGATGTAAAGGACAGAGGGGTATGGAGACGGATGATCTGCTGTGGTGCCTCCTAATGGGAGCAGCCGACAGAAGAAGAAGATTTTGGCCTTGGTTCACCCTGAAGTCTGTCCCGGTGCTGTACTGTACATACTACAATATACCTTCCATTTTACACCCCAGTGTTTGTGTTTCCATTCCTCCATCACACTTTTACCAAATACACTTTCATCGACCTAATAAATAAATATATATATATATATACACACACACACACACACACACACACACACACACACACACGCACCACCCCGTGCCTTTAATCACGCTGTGCTCCCCAACACTGGACTGAGACCTAACACATGACATATATTTATTAAGTGGACTGATAACTGAACACCATTGTTTTTTTTATTTTTTTTTATTTTTTTTTTACGTGCACTTTTTAAATTTGGCCACACGATGGCAGTCAAGCTCAATCCAAAACACAACACAACATTGCCTACAACCATGATTAAATATTTTATTAACTTATATCATTTATTTTATTTATATAAAATATATTTTCATTTTAATATATAAAAATATATTCCGCTTTATCTGCGTCCCCTTTTTGTCCTATTTTGTTGATATTGTTTAAATGAAATTGGTAAGTTATAAAGACACATTGGTGCGAATGAACGTTTGGTGATTTTATTAAAATTGTCATAAATTTTTTTTTTTTAATAACCCAATACATTAGAGAACACAATATTGCATTTGAAGTGTAGACGCACTAGATTCTGCAATTATTCTTTATTCTTAAAATCTATTACTTTTCTGTCATTATTTATGCAATTATTCCAGATAAAAAGGGAAAAATGGCACTTGGTACAACTTTTATGCAGGACTCATAGTGTAGGATCTCAGGGGTCATAATGTAAAAGCATTTCACTGCATGTCGTACCCTGTATGTATGTGTATGTGACAAATAAAATTTGATTTGATTTTGTTGTCCCAGAATGACAGTCAAATTCATTACATCATTAATCCATGACACGTTCAGAGCCATGTTGTCTTGCTAATGGCACCTAAAACAAAATCTGTAGTATTAATTCATGACGCATTAATACCAACTCCTTTTCCCTCCATAACTCAATAACTTCTCTTCTTGTGATCTTGTGAAACTGCCAGAAAAATATCGCAACGGCCAATAATCAGCTGTGGGTGAAAATGTCAAACCAGCAACCAAAGACTACAGGTTTTAGCTTCGGAATTATTGGAATCTTTGAGGATTTTCTAAATTCGTCTCAGACAACCAAATCATGGCCAAAGTCTTCTATGGTAAATAAGGGCTAGTGGAATGCAACTTCTTTATTTTGGCCCACAGACATTCAAGTTTGAATTTTAGCCCTTCATAGGAAATGGATTGTGCTCCTCTGGTGTAACACACACACACACACACACACACACACACACACACACACACACACACACACAGACAGTGTGCCTGTCAAAAGTTTGGAATCCTCTTTTCTTTTATGGTTTTTGTTTATGTAACAAAGAGGATAATTTACAGAGAATCTCAAAAAAACGATATTTTATTTACAATAGAACATAGAAAATATATCAAATGTTTAAACTTAGGAAATGTACTATTTTAAATAAAAATGTGAATTTGATGCTGCAACTTAAGGTTGGACGAGGCAACAAAAGTATGTAGAAAAGCGTGTGTTATTTAGGTTTGAGAAACATTTAGTAACTAATGAGGTTATTGTAGAGCAGGTCAGTGAGATGACTGGGTATAAAAAGCAGAGTTTCTCAGAAGTAAAGGTGGGTGGAGCTTCATCAATCTGTAAAAGAGGTCAACTGTGAAACAACAAAGTTCAAATTTTGGACTGTTTTTGGATTGGCTTTAGTCTCTGCCTGCTTCACCCTGTTTGTCTGTGTTTTAGACCCTGGACTATTTCTTAGACTTTTTTTTGTCTTTGCTTGTGTCTTTATTAAAGCCGTGGTGCAGTGTGAGAGGTGATGAGGTCGCTGAGGTAAGATGGCGCTGGTCCATTTTTGGCCTTGTAGGCAAGTGTCAGTGTTTTGAATCTGATACGTTTAGCTACTGGAAGCCAGTGAAGGAGCAGCAGTGGGGTGGTGTGGGAGAACTTGGGCTGATTGAACACAAGTCATGCAGCTGCATTTTGGATCATTTGCAGTGGATGAATAGCGTTCAGGGGAAGACCTGCAGCAGAGAGTTGCAGTAGTCCAGTCTTGAAATGACAAGAGACTGAACAAGCACCTGGGCAGCCTGTGTGGACAGAAATATTTGAATCCTTTGGATGTTGTAGAGAAGAAATCTACAAGACCGAGACACATTAGCAACATGTAGAAAGAAGAACTGTCCTTTATGTCACACGCACAATAAAGGTATCCTTTATTGCTCTAACTTGCAGCACATCCTTCCCAGCTCGGTTCCTCTGCCTAACCAATCGCTACAAATCCTTTTCTCCTTCCTCAGTGTCCAACTTCTCCTACAGCTCTTTATATGCCTTTTTCCTTGGCTTTCACCACATCCCTCTTCACCTGCTGCTGCATCTCCTTGTTCTCCTGCCTACTTTTCTCATCACTCTTTTGATCCCAATTCTGTTTCTCCAACTTCTTTCTCCTTCTGCTCTCCTGCACTTCCTCATTCCACCACCATGTCTCTTTGTCTTCCTTTCTATTTCCAGATGTTACACCAACAACCTTTCTAGCTGTCTCTCATCACTTCTGCAGTAGTTCCACAATCATCTAGCACCTCTTTACCACCACCGAGCTCCTGTCTGACCTCCTCCCTGAATCTCACACTACAGTCTTCCTCCTTCAGTTTCCACCATCTTATTCTTCTTTCAGTCCTCACTCTCCTCCTCTTCTTCTTCACCTCCAAAACCATCCTACAGACCACCATCCGATGCTGCCTAGCTACACTGTCCCTCACCAACACCTTACAGTCTCCAATCTACTTCAGGTTGCATCTTTCCATCCACACCATGATAAACAGTTTAAACACCTCCAATGTTTCTGCTCTTACTCCCTCTCCACTTGGTCTCCTGAACACACAACATATCTACCTTTCTCCTCTCCATCATATCAGCTCCCTCTCTCCCTTTACCCGTCATAGTACCAACATTTAAAGTACCAACCTGAACCTCCACTCTCCTCCACTTTTCCTTTCCCTGCTGTCTCTGTAGACGTCTTCCTCCTCTCCTTCTCCTCCTTCAGCCAACAGTAGCCCAATTTACACCGGTACCCTGTTGTTAACGATACCTGTGGTGGTCGTTGGTAACCCGGGCCTCGACCGATCCGGTATGAAAATCTCTTTCGTGATCCGCATATTAGATTTGGCACATGTTTTACGCTGGATGTCGCTGCTAAAATGATAAATATGATGTCGTTACAGGATGCAGAAAAACTAGTAGATGTTTTTGTAACATCTAGATTAGACTACTGTAACGCTTTACTGTCTGGGTGTTGGAGTTCGTGCAGAAATAAGCTTCAGTTAGTTCAGAATGCAGCAGCAAGAGTCCTCACCAGATCTAGGAAATACGACCACATCACCCCTGTCTTAATCAGCCTACACTGCTCCCAATCAAATCTCGCATTGATTATAAAATACTACTACTGACGTATAAAGCACTTAACGCTCTCACGCTGCAGTATCTGAGTGAACTTCTGTACCAGGATGATCCTCCACGCCTACTTAGATCAAAAGGTGCTGGCTATCTGTTGGTTCCTCAAATAATGAAGACTCCAGCAGGGGGCAGATGTTTCTCTTATAAACCCCACAGTTATGGAACAACCTTCCAATCAGTGTTCGGGACTCAGACACAGTCTCAGTGTTCAAGTCGAGGCTGAACACATATTTATTTAGTGGAGTCTTTAGTCAGTAGGTGTTTGTGAGGTAAAGGAGCAGATCTGGAGGGATCATGGATATGGAGTGTTTGGTGAACTGGGATATTTGGATGCTTGATACTGGTCTGTAGTTGTTGATATCTGATGGATCCAGAGCAGGTTTCTTCAAGATGGGAATGACCCTTGCTTGCTTGAAGGTAGTTGGTACATAGCCAGATGTTAATGACCCATTGATGATTGTGGAGATGAAGGGCAAGAGATCTTGTGTGATGGTCTGAAGCATAGTTGAAGGAATTGGATCCAGAGGACAGGTGGTGGGATTGCAAGATTGGATGACTTGCAGTATCTCATCTTCTGTTAAGGTTGAGAAGCTTGACAGAGACGTAGTGGATTGTCGGCTGTGTTGTGTAGTCATTTTTGGAGAGGAAGTGAAGGTCTGGCAGATTTTCTTAATCTTCTCATCATAGAAGGAGGCAAAGTCATTAGCAGTCAGTGAGGATGGAGCAGGTGCAGCAGGGGGGTTGAGTAGTGAAGAGAAGATGTTGTGGAGCCTACGAGGATCTTGTGCAGAGTCCTCAAGCTTCTCCTTGTAGAAGGCAGTTTTGGCAGAAATCACCTTCAAAGAAAATTTGGTCAGGAGTGCGCGGTAAGACGCGAGGTCTACATCGAGTTGTGATTTTTTCCACTTCCTCTCTGCAGATCTGAGCTCTCTTTGATTGCTGCGCAAAACTTTCGACAGGGGGCAAGAAGTCTTCTTGGGTTTTGTAGTCAAGGGGCAAAGGAGGTCCATGGTTGAGGAAAGAGATAAGAGGAAGGAGTCAGTAGCAACATCCAAGGGTAGAGAAGAAAAGGAGTCAGGGTCAGGAAGAGATGAAAAAGTACAGGAAGCTACAGAGGAGAGAGATGGAGTGAAGGTTAGGACGGATAAGAGAGACATGTAAATTAGTTTTAGGTTGAATAGGAAGAGTGAATGAAAAGTAAACCAGGTGATGATCAGACATTGGAAGTGGAGTGGCAGTCATGTCTGTAGCTGGAGTAGAGCGGGTGACAACCAGGTCCAGGACATTTCCTCCCTTGTGTGTTGAAGGGCAGCTGTTAAATTTCATGGAGAAGGTATTCAGAAAAGGCAAGAGGCAAGATGACTGAAGTTTGTCGGATGGGAGGTTGAAGTCATCAAGAACTGTCAGAGTGGTGCTGTCAGAGGGGAAAGTACTGAGGAGTGTGTCCATCTCTTCTAGCAAGTCTCCAAGGGGACCAGGAGGGAGGTAGATGACAATGATGAAAAGGTTGATTGGAGAGGTAACTTAAACTGCATGGAATTCAAAAGAAGACATGGTTAGATAAGACAAGGAATAGGTGTGAAACACCATCTCCGTGATAAAAGTAGACCTGTACCGCCACCTCTACCGGTTTCTCTTGGTGAGTGAGAGAAAGCATAGGCAGAAGACAGAGCAGGTGGTGTAGCAGTTTTCTGTGGAGATATCCAGGTCTCAGTAAGTGCCAGAAAGTCGAAGGTGTAGTGGGAAACCAAGTCGGTGATAAAGTCAGCTTTCCTTACAGCAGACTGGCAATTCCAGAGCCCACCTACCACCGCTGTTTGAGATTGAGACAACAGAGGAGGGTAGATGAGGTTACTGGCAATGTGACATCTGTGACATCTGTGGATGGGAACATCTGTGTCTGTAAGAGATGACTACAGAGTTGGGTTTGAGGCACATGACTGATCTCCCAATTTGAGATCAATGTGTTTTAAAAAGAAAAAAGTATAAATAAGAAATTCTAAATAAACACTAAGCGTTACTTGATTTAAGGGGGTACCTACAACCGCTACAGACATTTGTCTATAGCGTTGCATTTTCAATATAAGTGAGTAAGTCCTGCCCACAATTCACACAATTCACCTCAAGTGAGACTGAAACTACCCTTGAATAATCACCTGACCAAACTAATAAGCACAGTCCAACACTTCTAGAATCAACTGAGTTAAATAGATATACAAAGTTAGAATCCTACCTTACCAGAAGAGAGTAGATTCAAGATAGAGCTAAAGCACACATTATCATCCGCACACACTATCATCCGCAAACATCATAGTCCACGGAGACTCCTGTCTGACCTCTTCCTTCAACCTATCCATCACAACTGCAAACAGGGAAGGGCTCAGAGCCGATCCTTGATGCAGTTCAACCTTCACCTTAAAACCAGTCTGTTGTTCCTATTGCACACTTCACTGCTGTCACACTGTCCTCATACATGTCCTGCACCACCCTCACATACTTCTCTGACACACCAGACTTCCTCATACAATACCACAACTCCTCTCTCTCCACCCTGTCGTACGCTTTCTCTAAATCCACAAACACACAATGCAACTCCTTCTGACCTTCTCTATACTTCTCCATAAACATTCTCAAAGCAAATAATGCGTCTGTGGTGCTCTTCCTCGGCATGAAACCATACTGTTGCTCACAGATGGTCACCTCTTCTCTCAGCCTGGCTTCCACTACTCTTTTCCATAACTTCATGGTGTGACTGATCAACTTAATTCCCCTGTAGTTACTGCAGGTCTGCACATCTCCCTTATTATTAAAGATCAGTACCAGCACACTCCTTCTCCATTCCTCAGGCATCTTCTCACCTTCCAGAATCCTGTTAAACAATCTGGTTAAAAACTCCACTGCCATCTCTCCTAAACATCTCCATGCCTCTATCGGTATGTCATCTGGTCCAACTGACTTTCCACTCTTAATCCTCTTAATCGCTGCTCTTACTTCCTCCTTACTGATCCTATCCACTTCCTGCTTCACCATCTCCACACCATCAAACTTTCTCTCTTTCTATCATTTTTCTCGCTCATCAACTGTTTAAAATTCTCTCTTCTCAACACACTCTCCTCACTAGTCAACACATTTCCATCTCTATCCTTTATTGCTCTAACTTGCAGCACATCCTTCCCAGCTCGGTTCCTCTGCCTGGACAATCGCTACAAATCCTTTTCTCCTTCCTTAGTGTCCAACTTCTCCTACAGCTCTTTATATGCCTTTTTCCTTGGCTTTTACCACATCCCCCTTCACCTGCTGCATCTCCTTGTTCTCCTGCCTACTTTTCTCATCACTCTTTTGATCCCAATTCTGTTTCTCCAACCTCTTTCCCTTTATGCTCTCCTGCACTTCCTTATTCCACCACCACGTCTCCTTGTCTTCCTTTTTATTTCCAGATGTTACACCAAGAACCTTTCTAGCTGTCTCTCATCACTTCTGCAGTAGTTCCACAATCATCTAGCACCTCTTTACCACCACCGAGCTCCTGTCTGACCTCCTCCCTGAACCTCACACTACAGTCTTCCTCCTTCAGTTTCCACCATCTTATTCTTCTTTCAGTCCTCACTCTCCTCCTCCTCTTCTTCACCTCCAAAACCATCCTACAGACCACCATCTGATGCTGTCTAGCTACACTGTCCCCCGCCAACACCTTACAGTCACCAATCTCCTTCAGGTTGCATCTTTCCATCCACACCATGATAAACAGTTTAAACACCTCCAATGTTCCTGCTCTTACTCCCTTTCCACTTGGTCTCCTGAACACACAACATATCTACCTTTCTCCTCTCCATCATATCAGCTCCCTCTCTCCCTTTACCCGTCATAGTACCAACATTTAAAGTACCAACCCGAACCTCCACTCTCCTCCACTTTTCCTTTCCCTGCTGTCTCTGTAGACATCTTCCTCCTCTCCTTCTCCTCCTTCAGCCAACAGTAGCCCAACTTACACCAGTACCCTGTTGTTAACGATACCTGTGGTGGTCGTTGGTAATCCGGGCCTCGACTGATCCAGTATAAAAATCTCTTTCGTGATCCGCATATTAGATTTGGCACATGTTTTACGCTGGATGTCCTTCCTAACGCAACCCTCCATATTTATCTGGGCTTGAGACACTAATGACTGGATTCAGCTAAAATGCTCTACATACATTTAAATATTAACATATTAATGATAATTAAATTAAATGATAACATGATAATTAAAAAATATTTGGAAAGAAGCCACTTTGAGCTTTACTGTCAATTATTCAAAGTTGATTTTGCTCAAAAAGATATCAAGTTATAGATGATTAAATACCTTAAATATAAATTTCCTGCATTGAACATTTCATTATTTCATATATAAATACATGAAATCAGTCCTTGAGAAATACAGAAAAGTACTGGGTTTAAAGTCACATGTCTCATGAGTTTATATTTCACAATTTATGAAGATTTTCATGAGCAATGAGAATCCTACAAACATTTATCTGAGACTGTGTCTGAGACTCTATTTATACAGTCTGCATAGAAATGAACTGCTGACCATTAAAAAGGCTTTTGTTCTACATGTTTGGATATTGATATTGAGTTAACATTAATATTGAAGACCAGGTAGCAGACAAGCTTTTGTTTTACAGTCATGACCATTCATATTGATGTGCGCCCATTTCAATCTTAACAATATACACACACACGTATACATAAACGTATAAAATCGTATAAAACTGTAAAGGGATATATATTGTAACTTACAGATGTAAAATATGCTCAGATTTTTCATCCCCATGCAGATCACCAAGTCTCTGTTGTTGCTCCGCCCAGGGGCGTAGATTACGCGGGGGACGCGGGGGACATGTCCCCTGCACTTTTTATAAAAAGTTAATTCGTCCCCCTCACTTTTGTAGTGGAGAGTTGTGTTCACCACATGTTGAGGTTTTAATGGAGCAATGTACTTATTCACTATTCACTACATAGTGCACGAAAAGTGAGTTGAATTTATGGGAAGAAGGGGATGGAATTTTTTTTTCTTTTTCTTTTTTTTTAATTATTAAATGAATACAAAAGTATATAAATAACAAAGGCAAATATACATTTACAGAGTAGATAAATATTACAGGCTCAACACAGTATAACTAATAAATTGTTTAGAAAAATGAACATAGATATATAGAAATCTGAAATCTTAATTTACATGAACTTAAATAGTGAGTAAAAGAAAAAGAAAAGAAAATGTAAAAAAAGATAAACATTGGGGGCAGTATCACAATAAACCAAATGATGTCAATAAACAAAGCAGCTTCATAGCACTCTGACCTTCCATCTTATTAAGGGCTTTGGAAAAACTATTTAAGTCATTTTTGAATACAAGAAGTAGTGGGGGGGATTTAAAGAACCTACATTTATGAATAAAATATTTCGCTAATATTACAATGTTATTTAACAAAAAAGAATTAGCACAACAGTCTTTAGGTACTCCAAATAAAATATGATGTAAAGAAAAAACAAAACTATCAACAACCACCTCTTTCTCTATCAACCAGTCCTGAATTGAGATCCAGAAGAGTTTAGAGAAATTGCATAAGAGAAATATATGATCTGTGTCTTCAGAGGGGCTTTCACAAAAGAAACAGGGGACAAATTCTATATTAAATTTCTGATTTAGGAATTTGTAAGAAGGATAAATCTCATTTAAAGTTTTGAAGTGTACTTCTTTAGCCTTAGGAGGAACAGGAAATTTCAAATAAGCAGTTCTAAGATAAATCACAGTTTTCTTCTCAAACATATGATCTAAATTGTTTCTTTTAACTTGACAGGGATAACAGGCTTGTAAAATGACCTGTCTTATATATTTGTTAGAACAGCTATCACTTTTAAATTGCATATCTCCAACATATAAGGCTGGAGGAACTGGTTTAACTTCAGTATAAGAAAGAGAGCATCTCATCAGCATCTTTATGCCAGAAGGTATTGCATAAACAACAGTGAAAAACTCTTTCGGGAGACAGGCAAAGCCATGTTTCAAAGTAAAAGCATTATAGTCTAAAACGTTACCCTGGTCATCCAGTAGATCTCTCACTGACCATATATTTCTGTTTAACCAATTCTTATAGCATAAAGACCTGTTCCTGTGCAATATATATTTGTTGTTTAAATTAAAGCATTATGAGGTGTAAAATTGTGTGTATGTGCTAATTTCCAAAATAAGAGTACTTGTTGATGGAATGTTGATAGTTTCAATGGGAGTTTAGATAAATCAAAATCACATTTGAGAAAAAAATGAATTCCACCAAGTTCTTGAAACAAAGCTGATGGAACTGTAAACCAAAAACTATCTTCTTTACATAAAAACATTTTTAACCATTTAAGTTTTAACAAAATATTCATGTTTTCAAATTCAATTACATTCAAACCACCTCGTTCATAGGGCTTTGTAGTGTCTGCTTTTTTTATTATATGGGCTTTGTGCTTCCAAATGAAATCATAAATTTTTTGGGAACAAATTTTAATGAAATTTGAGGGAGGAGCCAAAGAGACAGCGGGATAAATCAGTCTCGATAAATATTCAATCTTTGTTAGCAAGATTCGGCCAAAGATGGAAATGTCTCTTTGTAACCAGCAATTTAATATTCGGTTTGCTTTTTGCAAGTTATTATCAAAATTTTCTTTCGTACTTATTTTCTGGTCTTTGGTAACTATAATGCCTAGATATTTCACTTTATCTTTTACTGGAATATTATGCAAACAAGCACTATCACTCTGATGTAGGGCAAGAAGTTCACATTTGCTTAAATTCAACTGGAGTCCTGACACCTTAGAAAAAACATTAACCAATGAGATAGCCAGAGGAATTTGGTCTTTGTTTTTTAAGAATAGTGTAGTATCGTCTGCCAATTGACTAATTGCTATACTTTTACCAAAAACTTTCAATTTTTGTACCGTTTGATCATGAATAACTAAAGTAGACAACATATCCGCAGCCAAGATGAACAAAAGAGGGGACAGAGGGCATCCCTGCCTTATTCCACGACTAACAGGAAATCTTTGTGATGTACCATAGGGAAGAGAAATAGAACTGTTCATACCTTTATAGATCATTTTTACAATATTGACAAAGTGTTCACCAAAACCAAAGCTTTCTAAAGCTTTAAATAAAAACTTATGTTCTAACATATCAAAGGCTTTCTTAAAGTCTAAGAAAAGAACATACCCATCATCCTCTATCAAGTGATTGTATTCTACCAAATCCATTACCAGCCTTATATTATTGTGAATGGATCTTTCTTTAAGAAATCCCGATTGAACCTCATTAACTACACCATTAAGTCCTTCTTTCAACCGATTGACAAAGACGTGTGTGAAAATTTTATAGTCACTGTTAAGCAAAGTGATTGGGCGGAGATTATCTAAAAATCTATGGTCTTTATCTGGTTTGGGGATTAACGTAATCAAGCCTTGACTCATTGTGTCTATACATGATGTTCACGGCAATCGGTCACTTACTTGTCACGTCATCATCACGCGCCCTAGTACTGTAGCTCGAGTCGCATCTGCGGTCCCGCGCGCGATCCAACATTCGGTTCCGATGAGCTCAAAGCGGCAAAAACCGCATAAGTTGCATATGGTACCTGAATTGTGTTGCACAATGTTTAGTAACTCTGCCTGTTGCTCTTGTTGAATAATTAGCAAGTTTTAATTTAAAGGATTATAATAAAAAATAGCTGCTTGGACAAACGTTCTCTTTTTTCTGTGTATTTTCCTTAACTTTATTTATAACCAGTGTTGGGCAACTTTACTTTTAAAAGTAACGCATTACAATATTGAGTTACTC
>MU549874.1:0-25349 GCA_024362625.1 Silurus asotus
CCCCCGCGAAATGACAAGTTTAGAAAATAATGAACAAGATACCACTTATGACCGCAAGAGGGCACACGAAACCTCTTTTTTAAATATATTAATATTAATCCAGTGGTTCTTCCACTTTTTTCTGTCATTCCCCACTTTACAGGGGGTGGGTTTTCAAGCCCCACCTGTCCTCCATCAACCCCCCCAAATGGTAATGAAATACGTCTGAATACTAACCGCATTCTGAATTGAATTGAATTAAATTTATCTGAATTGTGTCTAGCAGTACATCAGAATCAGAACCAGAAAGAGCGTTATTGCAAAGTATGTTTGAACTTACAAGGAATTTGTTATGTTGACAGAAGCTTCCAGTTGCACATGAAAAGAAAAAAAAAAGTATAAAGTTATTTCACATTTCACATTCACATGTATTAGTGCACAAAAAAGTACAGAATCAGATTAATAGAAGTGGTAATGCATGTATGTTTAATTATATTGCACGATGAGCAGAGTGTTTAAGTGTTCATAGAGTAGACTGCATGGGGGAAGAAACTTTTCCTATGCTGCTGTCTTGATACTTGGTGCTCTGTAAACGGCAAAAGTAAGAAAAACATGGTTTAGATGCGAGGGATCCAGGGTGATTTTTTTGGGACCTTTTTCTCACTCTGGATGTGTACAGTTCCTGTAGTGTGGGCAGGGGATCCCCAATAATCCTTTCAGCCATTCAAATCGTCCTCTGTAGTCTTCTGATATCTAAATGTGTAGCTGAGCCCAAACCAGACAGTTATTGAAGTGCACAGGACACAGGACAGACTCCATGATGGCTATGTAGAACTGTTTAAGTAGCTCCTGTGGCAGGTTGAACTTCCTGAGTTGGCTTGAACCTGAAAGATTCCACTGCTGCTGCAGTGCTGTTCATGATGGTGAGTGGGGGGAGTGCAGTGGAGTTTCTCCTGTTTCGCCAGTGCTAATTGTACGGCTAGATGGGTCAGGTGTCTGTCAGAAAGTTTGACCCTGCCCTCTTTTACCTCAGAAACTCAAGCTTGACATCAGAATGTCAGTTTGTGTAGAAAAGTGTGTTTGCTAACATACCATTATTGTGGTGGTTTTATTGTGTAATCGCTGCTCACCAAATTAACTGTTGAGAGAATTAAATTTAGTAACATATATGATTTTAAAATGTAGTTAACTACAATACTTCCTACAAAACATAATTAAGTACACAACAAAACTACTCAATTACAGTACATGTAAATGTAATTTGTTACTTTCCACCACTGGAAATTACATGTGGTGTGAAACCAAACCAAATAATAGAAAAACCAAAAGGTATCACTTTCACTATGAGTCAGATGAATAGGTGTGAAATTGCTCGCAGACTCACACATATAAAGGTCTTTTTAAATTATTTAACTTTCTGTGTGTGAGGACCCTGATTATAATCTCATACCAGTTTTGCAGACTGGAAAACAATGGCTGCAGTGTTTAAACAGTGTCACAGTGTAAATTCAACTGACTTTATCTTCCTGACCACAAGAGTGTTCTTTCCCCTGAAATGGTTTATTATAATCATTTCCTCTTCAGCTAGTATCTAATAAGCTCCCTGAGTCCTTGACCTGTTTTACCTTGTTAGATATTTTGCTCTTGTTTGATAGCTCTCTGACTGCTGGTATTTCTAACTCTGATCTGATTCTGACATATATTTGGATTTGCTTTGGATTTTCTTCTAATTGGCCTCTTAGTCTGTAATATTCACATACACGTAGCACCAATCCTTCACCCTTTAATCCTACATTCTAAGGATGCAAAGTATTGAGCAATGTATGTATGTATGTATGTATGTATGTAAGCGGTGGAATAAAAAAGTTTCAAAATTAGCTGTTTACAAAAAAGTGCTTGATTTATCTACGTTTACACACTACCACCTTCAAAATAGTCCCCTTGCACAGCAACACATCGCTTCCAGCATTCCTGCCACTTCTGCAATGTGTCCTGGAAGTCTTCTTTACGAAGCAAGTCAAGCACCAGATCTCCGTAATGGTGTCGAAACAGTGACCTTTGAGCTGAAACTTTATCTCTGGCAGGGGCGCAAAATCCACGGGAGCAAAATCTGGCGAGCAGAGTTGGTCTGGAAGTGAAATCATGTGGATTGTTTTCTAACAATCATTGACATTGTTGAGCTCGTTAAAGGTCTTCCTGATCTCTCGTCATCTTCCAGTAATGTTTTGCCGCTTAAAACACCTCGATCGACTCATTGTCGCATCGCTGTATGTCACACGTATGTCATGTTAAACTCTTTGTTCTAACTTGCTGCATTTGATAAAATCACAGACGTGGTAACGCACGCGGTCAGAATGCACCAGTTATCGCCATTAGTCTCGAAACATTTTGATACCACCTTATACTTAGGGCCTGCATTAAGTTTGCATGACTAGACTGATTACCACTGATTATAAGCCATTTAGCCAACATGTTTTTTGTGGTTTTTATCATAGTGGGGTGCATATGCCAAACTGCTTTCACTGCTATGCTAAACAGCAAGAACCCAGAACTTCTCATACCTTCTATCACCGGTACAAAAGTGACTTTCATGGGAAGCTGAGCAGATAAAGTGCCATCTGAGAAACTTTAGCATTTCACAGGAGCAACGAAAATAGGAAGTGGCTGTTTAGCTGTAAATAGTGTACGCTCAGAGCGAAGCTAAGCCACAGTGAGCGGTCATCACACACAAACAAGCCAAGCATGATATATTTCTAGGCTTTTCGTCTTCTACAAATATAAACACTTATTTTTCTGTAAGACCCCAGCGCTTGCATCTATTTAGAGACCGGTTCACCATGTGCTGTTTTTAATTACAGATGCTTCTCCGATACGTGGTCACACTCGTTTTTTTTTTTTTATTGCAATAAGCTCTGCGCTCATAATAATAAGCACCCTTTTTGAAAATCTTGGTCATAAAAGCACACTGTTTCTATGTGTTATATCTGAAGGGTGTTTCATTGAAAAAAGGCACACAGTAACCGGGAAAGCCCCAACAGTCTGGCCTACAAGTACAACTTTGATTACTTACCCCTCTGTTCAGCAAACACTTGACTTGAATTCTCCATTGTCCTTGTACATTCAATATGAAAGACGTTTATCTCCGTCCATCATATGATAGCTGATAACTGTTTTAGTGTGAAAATGTGACTGGTTCTGTGCAAAGTTCATGTATTGCCACATAAAGTCATATGTACTGTAATGTGAAAAAAGGAACTTGGGTGGTTATGGATAGCATGACTATAGTACCAAACTCACATTACACTTTTACACACCGCTGTGGTTTTTTGTTTTTTTGATTTAAGCATAGATGGTGAAACCTTTTAACCAGTCATCACTTTTTAGGCATTTGTGTTTTGTCCATTATAAAATGTTATTTTTTAATTCTCAGAAACTGTTTTCTTGCTTCATTGTGTGTTTTTAGTGAATGTTGGCAGAAACAAATAAAGTGTCAAAGCTATGACCTACACACCCTGTCACTTTGGACACTGTGGTTGAATCACATGATTGGCAAACTTTTCATGAGCATCAGGAAACCGCATGATCAAACATCTGCTGTCTGTGTCATAATGAGAACAAAAACCTTTAACATTTATACATAAATAAAAGTAAATATGAGGAAAATTATAATTTTTTTTTTGCAAAAAATAAAAAAGGGGTTGCTAGATGGCTTTTTGCCACAAATCAAACTATTTTTGCCACTTCCTCAAAGGCTTGCGTGCCTTCATTTAAAAAGTGTACACATCGCTGGGAGAGTGCAAAAACCACACACATACAAGAAAAAGATTGTCTCGGAAAGAGCATGCTGCACAAACTGAATGTGTGATTTCTATTTTTTTTAACAGCTGTGACTACCTTTTGTATAAAAAGCAATATGTTGAATGCTGTAGCTATTTTGCAAAATGCTAACACAGTTTGTTGTCATTCTTTTATCAGTTTTTTGCTCCCTCTTGGTTGGCAGAAGCAGCCCTTAAGGTGTTACTTAAATATTCAAGTAACCAAATGACTGGCCTTTTTTCATCATAGAAAAAAAAATCCAAGTTGTATAAAATAGACGCTTATATGAAGCTTCAATTCTTCACCTGCACAGGTTGTACAAAATGTCCATTTACATGACACATTTTAGATGCACATTAAAATTTCCCTCGTGTACACTAATGAGGAAATTTCGTTGTGCCTTGAAACATGGCAATAAGCATGAGTTACATGAGTATTTCATATTTAGGGAACATTCAGGAAAAAGATATTATAAAACATTTTATTTCATTGCAATATCACACTTGTAAACAAGCTAATTATTTGTTTTTAAAGCAAAACATTATCAGTTCTTTATAAGAAACTCTCGGCCAGCGAGAGGTCAAACTATTTTTTTTCCTTCTGCTTTCGAAATGTTGTTTTTTTTTTCTAAATAGCTGATGTTCATTTAAGAAAACACTGATTCAACCTTTTTTTTGTTCCGTTTTAAACATGACGTATTTCAGTCTATTGATTTACATCAGTATTAACAACAGTGGTTTGATTCTTTTAAATCTATTATTTACTTTACTATAAAATACCAGACAGCACCTAGAAAGGCACCTTAGCTTATAAAGATTGGGCTTTTAAAAAAGAAAAATAAATCTAAATAAATTGAGATGAATCATTAGTAAATGATCCATTACAAATCTTTAAGGATATGATAGAACACTATATGAGTTCTATGTTTGGGGTTTGAAGCTACAGTACAGCTGTGTGAGGTCATATGGCTGTGCAGGATCACTCAGGGGTCAGTCAGGATGGCGGCCTCGCAGGCTGCAGCAGAGCATATGTGCTTGAGAGCATATTCATCCCGATGCTTCTGTCTGGCGGGCTGTTCAGCACAACGTCATACTGTAAAAATAACGTGATTAATGTTGCTGCCGTATTAATAGACCCAACTGTAACACATCCACTCATCGGTTCAAAATCCAACACAGTGATGCGATAAAAATGATTCTATTGTGCAATTATGAACATGATTTAATTACAGATGTTAACCCTTTTTTCCTACACATCTTTGTCAAACATTCAGTAGAACATGATGGGACTTTCCGTCTTTACATGTAGCAGACACCTTGACCACATCACAACACAAAACAAGTCATTTAATTAATGTTGTCTTGTGTGAGCGTGTATGTGTGCATGCGTGCGTGTGTGTTCACAGCTATATATATATATATAGAAGAAGAACATATTTGGCAAGTTTTACAAGAGGCATAATAAAGTATTTCAGAATATTTGAAGAAACAAACGGTCTGGATGTTGAAAGAGTGTCAAGCTGTTGTTCATGCTAAGGGAGGATTTTAATGAAAATATAGTGAAACAACTGGACAATTATTTTTTTATCCAAAAAAGAAAATACCATTAAATGATTTAAAAACTATACAAGACTAATGAATATATATAAAATAAATATATTTACACACCTATAATAATATAATATTTACACACCTACACTTACACATGCACACCCATATGTGTATATTTATATATAGCAAAATATATATAAGTTCGCTTACTACATGGATGTTGTTTTCCTGTTGACTCTGCTGGATACCAGGATCTGGAGGTCGCGCTTGATGATTTGTAGATCTTTTGCGGCAAAGACGAACTGTTTAAACGTTAAAGATGAAATGCTAGATGTAAGTAAGTTTTGCAGCTGAGGATCAGATAGATAAATAGATACTGTATAGTCTGTATTGTCTTGTATAGTCTAAGCTAAATGTATAGTGTTGTTATTTGTCTGTACTTTTAAGATTCACCAACAGCTGGAACAACTGTATTAACACACTTGGCCAATAAATGTGTAACAATAAACATGTATACAAGTGAAAATTCTAATATGAAATTAATATTTCAGCATACAAAATATAAAATATGTCTATTATATGTAAATTCTGTAATATAATAGCAGTTACTAGAGTAAAAATTTTCAATACATTCCTGTACTAAAATCCTGTGAATTCGGTAAACTTAGGTAAGGTTGTACAGTTGACACCACAAATGCTGTCAAAACTTCATGCTGAGAAAAAAACTAAATGGAGGAGCAGGAGCCGATCATTATATACAGCATTGGGGGGTGATTGCACCATGGGCATAATGTTAATAAATGCACTGAACAAAAAATCTAATTCATTAAAAAAAGAAAATGTATATATATATATATACGTTTATATATATATAAACGTATATAACTAAAGGGCTGTCGATCTATTCAAATATTTAATTGTGATTAATCGTATGATAGTCATGAATTAAAAATTGTGATTAATTTTAACTTAATCACACATTTTTCTCTGTTCTAAATGTAGCTCAAATCAATACTTTTAAATTTTTTAATGCTATCAGATTTTTGCAGGTGTGTGTGTAGATAAGTGAAAATTAAAATATAAGAAAAATATGTCAGTATACAAAATATGAAATATGTGTATTCTATGTACATTCTGTAATATAATAGCAGTTGCTGGAGTAAAATTGACATTACATTCCTGTACTAAAATCATTTGAATTGTATCATATTTGATTATATTTGCACTCACTGGTTACCACAACAAGGATGAGAATATTCAGGATTCCGAGTGTGATGAAGAGACTTCGCCAGAAATTGACTCCACATTTATCTGATTCATTTATCTGTGTCTGGTTCTGGTGGTGAGTACTTGTAGAATTATCTGGAAAATATATAAAATTCCAGAGTAATGTAGTTAAAGTTAATGTGATGTTTATGGTAAACTTGTGTTACAAGATAAATAAATTTAGAAGTAAACAACAACAACAACAACAGTGTCAAAGAACAGTCTAAAATCTAAATGTTTTCCCACAGTAAATTTACCAGCTGTGTGATTCCGGATGTAAAGTCTGATTTTATGGCTGATTTTAGGAGGTGAAACAGATGAAGTTTGACTACAATAATACACTCCTAATTCATTAGTACTGATATTGTGTATAAATAAACTGCTGTTGTGTTGCAGTGAGAAAGTTTTGTTGAAGGCCCGGTTGCTGTATTCTGCCCTCAGGGACCTGCTCGAGAAAGAGCGTAATATAAACACTGGAGGTTCTGACGGCTTCATCAGGAACCAGTACACATCTTTTACATCTACTTCACACTGTAGAGTCACATTTTGTCCCAGATTTACCAACTCCTCAGTCAAACTGTCTAAAGCACCACAGCACACAACCAGACCTAAGTCAGGACAGAACACATACAGAGACACAACAAAAGGTTTGGCTCAACCAACATGTCATTCAATCAGAAATTAAACAAATTATGATTATGGAAAGAATGCATGCTTGAAAGTGTAAAGCTACTCACAGAAATGAAGTTGTACTATCTTCATGCCGAACACTGCACGCCGTACTTGAGCTCTGAGCACTCTGAGGCCAGCCTGCCTCAGACAGGAAATAATTCAGCTGAGCTTCAGAGGCTACAGCATACGGAAGTCTTAACTAATCTTTCTCCAACCACAAAGCACATGTTCTTTAGTGATTTTTTGCACGCACACACACACCCCAAAACATCAACCGCATCATCGCTGACCTTTCGAAAAATCACTTGCGATAAAGTTGTGTGACACAATTTGAACTTTAGTGTCCATTAAAAACACTGAATTCTGGAAGTAAAAGTGTATATGTTTGTGCTAACAGGCAGCAGAATAGGTTAGCGGTTCCTACTTGCCTTATTAAAACAGTAAAATTCGAACATCAATACCAATTCATGACCCGAGGATGCCATTTCCACGGTACTACATTCTGCCCTGACCCACCTAGACAACCCCTACACTTATGCCAGGATGTTGTTTGTTGAATTTAGCTCCGCTTTTAACACTGTTAGCCCCTTCAAGCTAATCTTGAAGCTGAAAACAGCTTGACATCAGCACACATCTCTGCAACTGGACCTTGGACTTCCTCAAAAACAGACCACAGTCTGTCCGGCTGAACTCTCACTCTCAGCACTGGTGTTCCTCATGGACGACGAAAGAGATTATTGTGGATTATAGACGAGCCGTCAATCACGCTCACCCTCCCATTCACATCAACGGGACTAATGTTGAGCGTGGACGCAGCTTTAAGTTCCTTGGAATCGACATATTTGAGAATCTCACTTCAGGAACCACATGTCTTACAGCCGCTTCACTTTACCTTCTAGCTACTTCACACAAGTAGATCTTAAAAAAAAAAAAAATACACAGACTCATAGTGATTCGCTGTTTATTAAGAAACAATCCACAAATCTTTCCATTCAGGAATGTAAAAATTAAATAAGATCAGTGATATAGTTAAAGGAAATCAAGTCACAGAAGAAAACATGGAGAATCGTCATGATGAGACTTGATCTCTTCTCACTGTTTCAGACATGAATACATCTAGAGCTACAGGTGTAAGGAGGAAGTGGCAGTTCAACTTGCTCTGACCACAACCGTTTTGTTCTTTTCATGAAATCACTTGATAGTTGCATAGAAACATCTTCTCATTGCCACAGACCACTGAGGTGAGATTTAAGGCCACAAGGGCCTGATGACTTGCCTGCCATTTCCGTAGCAGTTTTGTTACAGGGTAAAGTTGCTAGCCTCCTCCTTTCGCAGCCGGGCTTGGGACCGTCCATAGTGGAGTACTTTATCCCCATTCCAACAACTGAGCAGCCATGGGGTTCAAGGGCCTTGCTCAAGGGCCAAAGAGTGGTATGGACCTGAACTCACAACCCCAGGATTCAAAGTCCAATGCCTTAAACACTAGGCTACCACCTCCCCAGTGAATTATTTAGTGCTAAGTTCAGAGGCCAGGCAAAATTGTAATCAGTTTAATAAGCAAAAACACATGAAAAATACACACTGTCATACACACTGCATCTCCTACACAACATTTAAACACAACATATCTTCCACACCACCAGGGCCTTCGAAGCCTTCAGAATCACTGATTTTGTATATGAATCACTGAATACATTTTTTCAATGAATATGTATTTAATTATTCCCAAAAGTTTATTCTATTCATTTCATTTGTTTCTCTCTGCTTCAATGAATGTCTGTTAACGTTGGAAAATCTATTCAATCAGATTCAAGTCCTCATTTTACATGGCAAAGGAATCCTCTGTAAGGCCTTTAGAGTCGGCACCTGCAGCTTTAGTAGCAGAAACATTATGTTGCTTTAAACATTCAGACTGCCATTTTCTTACTCTGAGGCCTTCAAGAATAGTTCAAAACAGTTGTTAGAAGACACAGTGACAGACCGTGTCAAATGTTGACCTTTGATGAATGATGTCATCAGCACATTCTGTCTGTAGCCAAGGATCCAGCCCTGAGTTTATTGCTCCATGTTACCCCCTAGTGGAAGAACAGACACTCACACTCATTAAAAAAAACCAAAGACGTTTAATTTTTGCAGTCCACAAACACCAGAAAAGTCAATGCTATGTTTTCTACACACACTCCTGTGCTCCTTTTTTTAAATTCGTGTCTCTGTTCACAGACTAGAGAAGGAGAGGGATTTGCATGTTGTATGATGTACAGATAAAGACAATAAGACAGTGAGACAGGTCCAGGTATTAAAGTGGGCCTTTGCTTGAAGGAACACAGTTCATTCAGTCCACATTGGATTTCCAATAACATTACGAACTGGTGTTAAACATCTCCCAAGACAACAGGGGAAAATGTACAGTAAAGCTCCAGCCTCTTTCCAATCTAAAACATTGCAGCAGAACAAAAAGGAAGTAGAGAAATTGAAGGAACCTGAACAAAAAGTTGCTCAAGGAGAGAAAAATCCCTGTGAGAGTTTTACTGCAGAAGATCACACAGTCTGAGAACAACAAGTGGAAGTTGGAGCTGTGCAGCGTAGAAGTGTGTGAAATGTATTAGCGTGCAGACTTTAACCGCAATCATCTAGCACAATGTGTGTGGGAAAAACATTGACTTTTGTGTGTGTGTGTGTGTGTGTGTGTGTGTGTGGGTGGTTGTGTGTTACACTGCAGGTTCAAACTGAATAAACTGCACCACAGTGTAGCTAAATTTATCACCTACTCTTAGAAACTGACCCAGAAAAAGAGCACAAACACTAGAGAAGTTAATAACACAAAACACACTAACACACACAAACACAATATACACACTAAGATACTATAGACACTGTTCACAATGTACACACTAACTCTCTATACACCCTGTAAGACACCCTGTAAGACACTATACACACACACTAAAAGAAAATTCTTTTAGCCCACTCAGCTCAAAATTGGGCTTACATGTCTGTATTAGCCATGTTTTACACTTCAAGCACGAGCTAAAACAACAATGACAGATTTATCGTTAAACACTGCAAAAACCAAAAGGACAAAACTGGATGGCAGAGTTAAAAGATTGCAGAACAGCTCCCCTAGTGGTGGTCAATCTTTATGACATGCTGTTTGAAATGAATCCACAAAGTGAATTGAAAAGAACACACATAGTGTCTCCTGCACAACAGACGAACAAACATTAAATCTCCTACCAATGGCAGGACATCAGGTCCAGTAAGGCCTTCTCTGCTGGCCAAACTCCAATAGAATCACTGACTTTATGTTTTAATGAATACGTATTTAAATTATTATTGTGTGTTTGTGTTAGAGTTTCTATCCAATAAGATTTTAGCCATTACCTTTTGTCAGGGTAAAATAAATCTACATTGAGGGCTTCAGAATCAACAGTGCAGGTGAGATCAAAATAAATGAGATTGGAGTTGTCGCTGTAACCACTCAGATTTTGAGTTGTTTAATCTGCTCAGACCAGAACCTTTCTTTCTTTCCCTCTTCATGAAAAATCATTTTTAGGTCACTCAGATCAAAACTGGAATCACATGTGCATATTTTATTTTTAAGTTTTTACTTATTAACTATGATCTAAGACAACTTTTATAATTACGAATTTACTACTACTGTATTTCTATTTAAGTAAACACTGCACAAGTCTACAGAAACTGACACAAATTGTTGATGAAGGGTTAAAAGTTCAACTGCAGAACAGCTCCCCTCGTGGACAAAAAAGGTTTTAAACCTAAATGAGAACCTGACCAAACTACGACAAATGCACAACAGGGGGCAGCACTGAGCAACCACAGGAACGACCTCCCTGGAATTTTTTTATTGCACAATGATTTTATGTGGCATATAAATTTCTATATTAAAAAAATATTTGCTATATATTTTTTTATCATTTTAAATGTGAGATCTGAATGCTTGTAAGGGTTAAATACTTTCTTATGCTGTATTTTGGCCATTTTATTTGGACTTATGCTCAAACCCACATGCTGGCTTCACTTAAAACAGCACATTTGCTTGATTTGCAAGTATCCCCATTACCTCATAGGCATGCACATTATATGCACAATCTGAAAACAACATGAGTTGTCAAATTAGTAAGTGACTTAAGTGATGACTTATGTAAGTGATACTTTATCATTCTACTGTGAAAGATGTTTAACTTCATTCTTAGCATTGAGGAATGTTGTTTTTTTTACTGGTTTATCCCACTAAATGTTACAAGTATATGTGATGTACTGTATAAAAGCATGAAGCAACATATTTCCAGATACAGGAAGAGATACAGGAAGACACTGTAAAAACAGGATGTGGTTAACGGGTTCTTCACACTATAAAAGAACAGAGCAGCTTCTGTAATAACATCAAGGATGAGCAACAAAACAGTAAGTTCTTGACACTAATGTTTTATTTGTAATTGAATACTTACAGGCCAGTTTATTATCCAGAGATCACAGAAATAAGAGAAGGTTCTGTAAGTAAAAATCAAGCAAACTCTATTTCTGTATTGTTCGAAACTAAAAATTCGTAATGTTTCCTTTGACAAAAACGGTTCAACCAAATGATTATGAAACTTCGAGTTTGAGGAATCTGAAAATGAGGAATCTGAGCTTGAGGAATTTGAGTTTGTTTTCTTGTGAAAGGAAAAATGTATAGCAGATTCTGTATTCAGTGGAAATGCACTGCGCAGTTGCTGCAGCTTGTGCTGATAAAAGCTTCGCATTCATACTGCCATTGCTCATGTTTATTGATCAGAATATACTAATATTTATTCATTTATTCATGTTACTAACCTACTACTTTTAAAATAAACTGAATAGGATTTAAAGCTGATTTTGGGATCATTTGATTAATTGGACTTCACTTTCCATTGCTCTTCGATTTTGTTGGCTAAAATAGAGAAAGTAAAAGAGACGAGTCATGTGATCGCGGTTAAAGCGTTTTTCAATAAGGTATAAATATAAAAAGGTTACACATACACTGTGTGGCAAAAGTATCGGAACAGTGGACTTCTCCAGTCATACATGCTTTTTTAACAAAATGTAAATATGTATACAGTGGGGAAAATACAGTGGGGAAACAAGTACAGTGAGGAAAATAAGTATTTGAACGCGCTGCTATTTTGCAAGTTCTCCCACTTGGAAATCATGAAGGGGTCTGAAATTGTCATCGTAGATGCATGTCCACTGTGAGAGACATAGTCTAAAAAGAAAATCCAGAAATCACAATGCATAATTTTTTTAACTATTTATTTGTATGATGCAGCTGCAAATAAGCATTTGAACACCTGAGAAAGTCAATGTTAATATTTGGGACAGGAGCCTTTGTTTGCAATTACAGAGGTCAAACGTTTCCTGTAGTTTTTCACCAGGTTTGCCACCACTGCAGGGGGGTTTTTGGCCACTCCTCCACACAGATCTTCTCTAGATCAGTCAGGTTTCTGGCCTGTCGCTGAGAAACACGAAGTTTGAGCTCCCTCCAAAGATTCTCTATTGGGTTTAGGTCTGGAGACTGGCTAGGCCACGCCAGAACCTTATATGCTTCTTACAGAGCCACTCCTTGGTTATTCTGGCTGTGTGCTTCAGGTCATTGTCATGTTGGAAGACCCAGCCTCGACCCATCTTCAATGCTCTAACTGAGGGAAGGAGGTTGTTCCCCAAAATCTCACAATACATGGCCCCGATCATTCTCTCCTTAATACAGTGCAGTCGCCCTGTCCCATGTGCAGAAAAACACCCCCAAAGCACCCCAATGCTTCACAGTAGGGATGGTGTTCTTGGGATGGTACTCATCATTCTTCTTCCTCAAAACACGTTTAGTGGAATTATGACCCAAAAGTTCTATTTTGGTCTCATCTGACCACATGACCTTCTCCCATGACTCCTCTGGATCATCCAAATGGTCATTGGCAAACTTAAGACGTGCCTTAACACGTGCTGGTTTAAGCAGGGGAACCTTCCGTGCCATGCATGATTTCAAACCATGACGTCTTAGTGTATTACCAACAGTAACCTTGGAAACGGTGGTCCCAGCTCTTTTTAGGTCATTGAACAGCTCCTCCCGTGTAGTTCTGGGCTAATTTCTCATCTTCCTTAGGATCATTGAGGCCCCACGAACTGAGATCTTGCATGGAGCCCCAGTCTGAGGGAGATTGACAGTCATCTTTAGCTTCTTCCATTTTCTAATGATTGCTCCAACAGTGGACCTTTTTTCACCAAGCTGCTTGGCAATTTCCCTGTTGCCCTTTCCAGCCTTGTGGAGGTGTACAATTTTGTCTCTAGTGTCTTTGGACAGCTCTTTGGTCTTGGCCATATTAGTAGTTGGATTCTTACTGATTGTATGGGGTGGACAGGTGTCTTTATGCAGCTAACGACCTCAAACAGGTACATCTAATTTAGGATAATAAATGTAGTGGAGGTGGACATTTTAAAGGCAGACTAGCAGGTCTTTAAGGGTTAGAATTCTAGCTGATAGGTGTTCAAATACTTATTTGCAGCTGTATCATACAAATAAATAGTTTAAAAATCATGCATTGTGATTTCTGGATTTTTTTTTTAGATTATGTCTCTACCAGTGGACATGAACCTACGATGACAATTTCAGACCCCTCCATGATTTCTAAGTGGGATAACTTTCAAAATAGCAGGGTGTTCAAATACTTATTTTCCTCACTGTATATATCCATGTTTGTTGATTTATGAGCATTAAAAAGCATTATAACCTTATTCATTAATCATTTTAATTTAAACACATAAATAAATATAAACAAAGGGATAAACATTGGGTCAAACAGATGAAATACTGACTACTCATGGACATATAAAAGTCATAACCAAAAATAAATTAAAATATAAAATGGAATAAATAAGACAGTGGCAACATCAGTAATATATACTAATAATAGAGTACTATTAGCCACATAAGTGCATGCAGTGAATATAAAAGTCTACAACGCCTTATGAAATTGAGATTTTTTAAATATAATGACAGAAATAACTTAAAGACTTATTACAGCTTTAATATGATCTTTCAGCAAACAAAAATCCTGAAAAAAAAAGAGATTTAATAATTATGGTGACTTATTATGAATTATGCCTTCACACAACTATACTTTAGAATTTTCGATTCCAGACGTCTTTGCAAAAATGTTAAAATTCCTTTAAAATCTCCTGCGTATGGCCCTTTTTGGGTGATTGAAGTCTGGACTTTGGCTGGGAAATTCAGGGACTTTATCCTTTTCTGAAGGCTTGTAATTGTTAATTTTGATGTGTGATTTGATCATTGTTGTGTTGAAATATGAAATGCCTCATTTCCCTTCTTTTTGAAAGGGAGGCAACAGAAATGTATGAGCCACAATATCTAATTTTCCTATCTATCTTGACAAGTACCCCTGACCCAGCTAAAGAGAAGCAGCCACAAAGCACAATAGTACCCCCACCATGCTTCTCAGTTGGGAAGGTGTTCCTTGGATGATGATTAATAAACATCACAAAAACACCTTTTTTACACATGGTTTGCGGAGAATCTGAGGAGAGTCGGAGACCCCTTATGAAAGGTTGTGCAGACTTATAGAATTAGTGTGTTGTAGGTTTTTTATTTTTACATTTTCCCAAATAAAATCTATTTTTTTCAGGATTTAGGTTTGCTGTAGGTTCACTTTTAAGTCTGACATTTATGTTGTTATTTGTCTTTATATTTTAAAAACCTGCAATTTTCTAAAGGTGTGTAGACTTTGTAAGTCCACTGTAGATATTTTATAACTATGCAAGCACTTACGCCCTAAATGCATAGACCTTAAGCAGTGTTGCATGACGGCATGATTTTTCCACACATTTCACTTCCTGTCTTCTTTAGAGAGTGAATCCGAATAAGAGAACGCAGACGAGCTGAAACACTGCTACCCAGTCTGTGCTTGTCCTTATGCCGCTGTTACGGCCACTTCCTGTTAAAAGGGTTGAGGATGTCAGTAAACAACATCGTGTGGTCTTTTTTTAGTTCCCTCCTTTATGCCCACTAAACTAGCAAGACAAAAGCTAACTAAGCAGGACAAGTGTGAGAAAAAAATGTAGTTATAGAATCGAAGAATTCAATGTGAACATACAGTCATCTAAATACAAACAATTCGCCAGCTTTCGTTTCTTTCTATTTAGAAGCTATTTATTGCCCTCCAAATGTCCCTCTGTGAGCAGTTTCAAATCAATTACACTAATATAAGCCTTTAGAGCAAACCTACTACCAGAATTCCTTTTCTAGAAAGCAAATCTGGAAATAATGCTATGAAATAAGAGTTAAGGTTAAAAAAAACACTCACACTCACCTTTAAGCCTCAGTTCTACATGGACAGTTTTGGAGTTTGGGATTTCGCAACTGTAATTTCCTACATCACTGTGGCTCACATCACTCAGTCTGATGCTGTAATTCCCTTCTGTGAACTTTGATGGAAAACCCTTGACTCTGCCCTTGAACACAGCATCTTGGTCATAAAAATCCTCTTTACCTTCGATGATGTCATACACTGTCTTAGTGGTGTTGTGTCGCCAGAATACGTCCTTTTCATAGCCACGAGCTGAACACGGTAAAATCACAGAGTCTCCTTGAACAGCTTTAATTGTGATGCTCTGCAATGACACTGTGATGACAAAAAAAACAAAAAAACACGCACAATTGTGGGTACAAAAAACAAGTGAAATAGTCCTTCTCAGCATATTCAGTATTGAAATGTAGGGCGGATAAGTGCTTACCTTCATGAATTAGAAAAATCACAAGGGCAAACCACAAATTACATCTGTGAAAAAACGGAGAGGTGAAATGTTAGGACGTTTTTTTTTAATGTAAACGCCATAGAATCTGAAGCTCAGTCCAGACATGTTTCTTGCTTGTGGATTAGAATCTTGTCACGGAAAGTTAAACCGGATGAGGCATGTCAAAAATAAACACAGCATTTGACGTATCCAAGTTTCTTATTTAGACACCTGAGCAGTGAGGCTTGAGGGCCTTGCCCAGGGGGACCTTTGGATCATGAGTCACCACTTCCTTTATACACCTGGTTACTGCATGACCTGTCAATCACACAGTTCCTGCACACCCACAATTCCTGAACAAGCTGTTTTACTACAGAAACACGTCACAAAGGCTGAAGGGAATCCTCATGGACAGCCGATAAAGCCTGTATTGGGGAGCTAGTTGCTAGTTAGGGCATTGGACTTTGGCTCTGAAGGTTAGTTAAAATCCAAGCCACACCAAGCTGCCAATCCTGGGCCCCTGAGCAAGGCCCTTTACCACACATTTGCTCAGTTATTTGAATAAGATTAAAGACTTCTGGAAAAGTGCTACAGTTTTCGTAGCTAAATACAAAGGAACTGCGGCGGAAACAAAAGAAGCTAGCTACCTAGCTAAATTCGTATTTCGCAGATGGAGATATTCTTATGGAGATAGAGGATGTATTTATTTGGATATAAAGGGTTAGAAATGGGTAAAACTGGTTAGACACGAATCCACTCACATCCCACGAGTTCTTGTGTAATAACTTATAACGGTACACGCTAGCTTAGATTAGCTTAGATACACAACATTACCTGAGCCCAGGATTTATTTACAAACCCTTTCATTCTGTGCATTCATACATTTTTGTACACAATACACACCTGTTATCCATCATGTTTTAACTTGTAATGGAAACAAAATATCCAAAAAAAAACCCAATAATAATGAAGACGTCCCGTTATTCAATAATATAAGAAACAGCGGAACCATAAATTGCGCATGCGCCGAGTTCCCCGCCTCTAAAATTTAAATAGATAATATCCCCATTTTTTATTGAATAGTATGGGAAATAAATGTATATTATAATTTATATAATGTGTTCGTTTTGTTGCTTGTATAGGCCTCTAAATTTAAAATCGGGATTTTTCTTTATGGTGCTGCTGTTTGTCTGTGTGAACAATAAGTGATTAAATTAAAGGACAAAGTCATTTATAAATATAAATTATAAACTATATTTGAGGTTTTCTGTTTGGTTTTACATTGTGCCACTGACACAGCTTTTGCATTTATGTCATTTGGGAGACACCCTTATCCACTGTAGCTTACACATGAACAGGTGAGGGTTAGGGGCCTTGCTCAAGGGCCCAAGAGTGGCAACATGGTTGTGCTGAGATCTGACTTCTTGACCTTTTAAATGCCAACATGTTAATCAATGAGTACCTGCTTCCTTCTAGTGCTATTTAAACAAGTCCATGGAATAACACAGTAAATGTTATAAAAAATGTCAATGTTTGAATCTCTACCTTGTGTAGAGAAACACTTGTGGAAGACTGTGTTGCTCCAAAGTCCAGTGGCTTCTGACTGTTTCACAGGGTTCTATTTTTCATACTAAATCTAACAGCCAATCAAATTACATTTTACTAGATCACTGGCTAACTGTTTACATTTCAATTTCATTTGCATCACAGGTTTTTCTCAGATTTTACAAAATAAACTCAAAATATTATCAATTCCATAGAAATGGCTTCTCAACAGAGGGTGTAACAAAAAAAGCTGGCTATTTAATTTAGCTGAATTTGTATTTCACAGATGAAGATATTTTATGGCGTTAGAGGATGTATTCAATTGGATATAAAAGTTAGAAATAGGTAAAACTGGCCAGAAAGAAATATATTTTAATGTAGATTTTGCTCCAATATTATGTTTGAAATCAGCTGAGGTGAAGTGGAAAAACACTTTAATGAAAACATAACTTTCACCAAGTAAACTAAAATTTCATATAAAATAAATACCAAACACCCACACTCACCTCTAAGCCTCAACTTAAATTTGTACTGTAAATCTCTGCATCAGAAGGAAGTAATTCCCTTGTCTGAACTTTGATGGAAAACCTTCATACCTTCGATGATGTCATACACTGTCTTATCAACATTGTGTGGCCAGAACACCGCCTTTTCATTGGCAAAATCATAGAGCCTTGTTTTAAATCAGCTTCAATTGTGATGCTCTGCAATGACACTGGGATGACAAAACACACACCCACACCCACACCATTGTGGGTAAAAAGAGGAAGTGAAAGGGATGATAAATGCTTCATGTATTACTAATCAAAAGGGCAAATTGCGAAATGCGTCCGTTGAGAAACAGAGAAACGACATGCTAGGACACGTTTTTCAGAACGCCAACGTCATAGAACAGTGCAATTAAGAAATAGTGTTTACACACAAGGCGTGCACACACTTTTAAACTAAGAAGGGGGAAACAATAGAAACTACTTAGTTTCGTTGAATTCGTATTTCACAGAAGGAGATATATTTATGGAGATAGAGAATGTATTGATTTGGATATAAAGGTTACAAATGGGTAAAACTGGTTAGACACAAATCCACTCATATCTTACCAGGTCTTATGAAACACCTTCTAACTGTACATGCTAGCTTAGATTAGCTTAGATACCAAACATTACGAGAAACTAGGCCTTATTTACAAACCCTTTCATTCTGTACACAATACGCACGTTATACATGATGCTTAGTGCTCCCCATGAACGCATAAAAAATTATTTAGAAAAGTTAAAGAAATGTGTCACCGATAATATGATTAATTGCAGAACAAATTACTTATTTTAATTATCTTAATGCTAATAATATGGGTACAAAACAGATGAATGTTAAATGTGGAGTTAAACCATTGCACATTTACTACAGCGTTTTTGTGACTTGTAATAAAGTTTGCTGTTAGGACCTAATGGGAATGATAGAAACAGAAATTTGATTAGAATCAAAATCAAATGTTGACTAACAGACAGCAGAGAGCAATGCGCAAACAGATTAAACTTTCAGTAAGTGAAAAACAATGCAAAGTTGATGCTGAAAATCGTGTTTTTCTAAATGAATGGGTGGAAAAACCCACATTAATTCTTCATGCATCGAGCCGTACCAGGCCTGTGTGACTCAATTGCTCGGACGAACAGATAAAAGATTTCTTGCACTTTTTGATTTTTCCAACACTGGCACTTTTTTTTTTGCCTGTTTGTGTTTCTGAATGTTTTTGCTGATGCTATTTTATTAATCCAACTTGAAGCATAGAAGAGAGCAATGTTAAACATTACATACATTTAGTTAAGAGGAGACAAAATGTGAAGTTAAAATGTGATTTCAAATTATTTATTTTTTTTTAAATGCATTTATCGCTAATGATCTGTAGGTGAAGGTTGGACTGCATCAAGGATCGGCTCTGAGCCCTTGGTGATGGACAGGTTGACGGACGAGGTCAGACTGGTCTCCATGGTCTATGATGTTTGCGGATGATATTGTGATTAGTGGTAAGAGTAAGGAGAAGGTGGAGAAGAACCTGGAGAGGTGAAGGTACACGCTGGAGAGAAGGGGAATGAAAGCCGGGGGGGAGATCACTTATTTTTCCTTTTATTTTTTCATTTATAATGTGCCCAATGAAAATGTCTACAATGAATTTCTGTTTTTAGGGATATAATTGTCCTGAGCCTGGCTAGTAAGGAGGATTCATTTACTGGACCTCAAGCAATTTAGTTTACTAGAATTCTTACACACACACACACACACACACACACACACACACTTCAGAAGTGTAAGCTTTATTTGCAAGTATGTTTGCAATCAGAAGCTTTCAGTTCACAGAGACGACAACACACATATTAAAAATGAATAAAGATATGTGAATAAAAAAATGTCGTATTGAAGTTATTTTGTAAATAAAAAATTGAAAAGTAGAGAGAATGAGAGAAACATGGAGAGTTTTGCAGCAGAAGGTCAAACACTGAGAATGAGAAGCGGAAGTTGGAGCACCTTTGAAATGTGTGAAACGTGTTAATTTGCAGACTTCAACCACAGTCATAATCATCTCAGACTTTACCTGCATAGCTTATGAAAGCAAAAGCAATGACCAGCAAGTGTGTGTGTGTGTGTGTGTGTGTGTGTGTGTGTGTGTCACATGACAGGGTGAAACTGCACTGCAGTGTAAATGCTTTCGTAATGTGCTTCAGCCAAAAAACTCTGTAAAACAGCAAAAAAGTCGTTGCGTGAGGACGTTGTAAGACGCAACACACTATACACACTATATACACAAATATTCTATGCACTGTTCATATTACACTAAAAGCACACTATACACATTTACACACTGCACATACAACAGACACTGTACACAATATACACATTATACACTACACCACACTACAATATGTAAAAGTATACACTGATATATCATTAGAATGATATTATTGACTTAAACTCATTGATTTCTTTTACAATTATGATAAACACAAAACCTTATTTTCAACTACTTTAATAAAAACGTGTAAATGAGGTCACGTGTGTGGTGGTGAGTTCGAGTCTGGAGTTTCTTCATAATTTATTCCTCTCTAAATGTTCTGCTTGATGTTGAACTGATGCCGAACTGTATGTTGGTGATCAGTAGATACACTCAGTAACACACTACATACAGAAAAGCACTACACACACTATTTACAGTAAAACACTACACACTGTACTCAGTAACACACTACACACTACATACAGAAAAGCACTACACACACTATTTACAGTAAAACACTACACACTACATACAGAAAAGCACTACACACACTATTTACAGTAAAACACTACACACTGTACTCAGTAACACACTACATACAGAAAAGCACTACACACACTATTTACAGTAAAACACTACACACTGTACTCAGTAACACACTACACACACTGTACACATTGTAGACTACTACAGACACTGTACACAGTAACACACTACACACAGTACACAGTAACACACTACACACACTGTACACATTGTAGACTACTACACACACTACACACAGTAACACACTACACACACTGTACACTACACACACTATATACAGAAAAAACACTACACACTGTACACAGTAACACACGACAGACAGTAACACACTACACACACTGTACACTACACACACTATATACAGAAAAAACACTACACACTGTACACAGTAAAAATACCACACAAACTAACACACTACACATTGTACAAAGAAACACATTTTAAAATACTGTACACAAACTGTACACACTACATACTGTACACAGTAACACACTACACACACTGTACACAGTGACGGTGTGCAGTAACAGAGGGAGAAGTGGGTTTGTGTACGTAGTGAAGTTACCTGAGACTCAGTGACTTCTTGAAGTTTCCCATTCCAGTTTATAGATTTGTTTTTTCCACAGCAGCTCAGGATCGAGACTGAAACATCACAATGCATGATAAACATTTCATTAACATTTCCACACACTGAACAGAGGAAGTGATGTGGAACTCACCTGTGACTGCAGCGATCCCCATACAGATCATCATTCCCAATATGATGAGAAAATTTCTCCACAGTCTGATCTCTTCACCTTTATTACACTCTTCAGGCTTAGATGTCTGATTCTCTGGAACCAGGACAGAGATCAGATCGTTTTCTATGATGAAATAAACCTCTCAGTAACATGAGAAAAAAGTATTGATTTCTCACATTAATTTCCTGTAACTATAATAAATAAACTCACCAGCTGCATGATTCTGGGTGAAAAGTCTGATTCCACGGCTGATAAGAGGAGGTGAATCACAATAAACACAATAATACACTCCTAATTCATTAGCACTGATATTGTGTATAAATAAATTGCTGTTGTGTTGCAGTGAGAAAGTCTTCCTAAAGGTCCGGTTACTGTAATGTGGCACCAGAATTTTACTTGAGTAAGAGCGTAAAATATACACTGGAGGTTCTGACGGCTTCATCAGGAACCAGAGCACATCTTTTACAGCCACTTCACACTGTAAAGTCACATTTTGTCCCAAATCCAAAACTTCTCTGTGAAACCTTCGGCAGCTCCACAGCACACAAGTAAATCTAACAAAAAGAAAACACAGACTTGTGGTAATTCGCTGTTCATTAAAAAAATTATGCACATGTAATCATTAAATAAGATCAGTGATTTAGATCTTTAGGAAATCAACTCACAGAAATGAATGTGGAGGATCATCAGGAAGACTCTTGATCTCTATTCACAAACTGTAAACTGCCACTGAGGACGTTTCAGACATAAACACATTCAGAGCTAAAGGACTGAGAAGGAAGTGGCATTTCATACTGCTCTGACCACAACTTTTTTTTCTTTCCTCTTCAGAAAATACTTATATTTCTGATTTCTGACTTATATTTTCTGATTCAGCTCAAGATTAGGTTCACAGGTCCGTATTCAAGATATTTTTACTTTTTAAGCATAATCTAAAACAACACAAAACTGGTGACAGATTTTTCATTATATTTATCAGTGGTTAAACACTGCGAAAACCAAAGAAGACACAAATGGGTGTCAAAGGGTTAGAACTTTGCAGAACAGCTCCCCTAGTGGTGGTCAATTTTTATGACATGATGTTTGAAATAAATGCACAAAGTGAACTGAACACACATTGTATCTCCTGCACAACAGATGAACACACATTAAATCTTCTACCAATGGCAGGCCATCGGGTCCATTAAGGTCTTCTCTTCTGGCCTTAACTCTAACAAAATCACTGGTCTGTAATTTAATATATTTTTAATAAATATGTAATAAATTATTTCAAATAGCTTTTCTCTTTGTTCCTCTGCTTCCAGTAATGTGTGTTTGTTAGTTTTTCTATCCAATCAGATTTCAGCTATTACCTGTTGTCAGGGTAAAATAAATCTAATTTACACTGCACAAGTCTTAAGTAACGGACACAAATAGTTTATAAAGGGTTAAAAGTTTACAGAACAGCTCCCCTAATGGGCACAAAAGATTTCGTAACAAAATGAGAACCTGACCCGACTATCGCAAATGCACAACAGGGGGCAGCACTAAGCAACAAACGGAAAGACATCTCCCTGGACATTTTTTTTAATTGCAAATTGATTTTATGTGGCATATAAACTGTAAATTTAAGAATATTTGCTATATTTTTTTTTATTATTTTAAATGTGAGATCTGAATGCTTGTAAGGGTTAAATACTTACTTATGCTGTATTTTGGCCATTTTATTTGGACTTATGCTCAAACCCACATGCTGGCATCACTTAACACAGCACATTTGCTTGATTTACACGCATCTCCATTACCTTATAGGCATGCACATTATATGCACCATCTGAAAACAGCTTAAGTTGTCAAAATCTTGGTTTACATTTACCAGTCTGCTGGGTCATTTAACAACTTTCTGTGGATTATAATTTATATTTTAAGATGAAAATAATTTGGAGTACACCTACATATATTAAATTACTAGTTTAATACAGAAACCTCCGTGGTTTATAAAATGTCAGGATTTTGCACTTTTCCAATTTTCTCCAGTTCTTCAGCCGATGCTGCTATGGCTCCCACATTGCTATGATTTTATTCTCAAGTAATCTTGGATTTTTTTTTGTGGCACTAAAATCGCTGTCATACATATTACTGAAATATTCAGTCAACAAACACAAAAAAACAACCTTTTTTAATTATTATTCTTTATTTAAAATTTGCCCAATATTTATAAAAAAAAATATTTAGAAAGATGTATAAAAATAGATTTTCCAATACCTAATTAAAATTCACAACACCTAACAATTTATACAATATTTAACAATTCAATAAGGTATAAAACTGGAAATGATAGAAAGAGAAATTAAAGAAGAAGCAGAATAAAATGCTGAATTAAACAGAAAGTGGAAAAATGGAAAAAATTATGTTTCAAATAGTCAAAAAAGCAAAATACTCAGTCCCAACAAAGCAGCAGAAAAACACAACAGATTTACAGGTTGAATATCGACTCCTGCGTTTTGCTGCAAAAAACGTTGCCGAGATCTCTTCGGATACACTGTGGGAACAGTTAACATTTAATAAGATTTTAAAGATACCACATGAAATAAATACAAAACACCCACACTCACCTTTAATCCTCAGTTCTACATGGGCAGTTTTGGTGTAAGGGATGTGGCAACTGTAAATTCCTGCATCACTGTGGATCACATCACTCAGTCTAATGCTGTAATTCCCTTCTCCGTATTTTGATGGAAAACCTTCGACTCTGCCCCTGAACGCAGCATCCTGGTCATAAAAATCCTCTTTTCCCTCGATGATGTCATACACTGTCTTAATGGTATTGTGTCGCCAGAATACGTCCTTTTCATAGCCACCAGCTGAACACGGTAAAATCACAGAGTCTCCTGAATCAGCTTCAACTGTGATGCTCTCTGATGACCCTAAAAAAGGAAGAGAGATTTACACCCAGGGCAATGCACAGAACGGACAACGCACTTCATGTGGTTTATGACTGTGTGTAATATTCGTACCTTTTTCTACCAAAAAAATGAAGAACAAACTGAGACAAATTCTGCAAAAATAGAATAACAAATTTCCATTTACAGCGACCTTAAATTACTTAGACATCAGAAAATCATCCATAATAAATCCAGCAAAATAAATTCCCTTAAACAGTCTGACAATTTTATTCTAAATAAAGTATTTTCATCACAAGCTCATTCACCCTCACAGACATTGTACAAATATGTAGCTATATAGAGTTTTCCAGATCATACACACATACCTGTAGTAGACAATGATGCAGTAGCAACTTCTTTCCATTTCTTCTAAAGCAAGTTCAAAATAAACACACACTAAGGAAAAGAACAAAAAACGAGATATAAACATATAAAACATTATATATATATATATATATATATATATACACAGTACAGACCAAAAGTTTGGACACACCTTCTCATTCAAAGAGTTTTCTTTATTTTCATGACTATGAAAATTGTAGATTCACACTGAAGGCCTCAAAACTATGAATTAACACGTGGAATTATATATGGAATTATATACATAACAAAAAAGTGTAAAACAACTGAAAAATGTCATATAAATATATATATATTTTTTTTTTGGAAAATGTTCTATTTTCATTATGGTAAGTACTTAAGAGTAGTACTTAAGTGTTATACTTTTTGTGAGGTGTGTGTGTGTGTGGGGGGGGGGTTA
>MU549874.1:43078-108685 GCA_024362625.1 Silurus asotus
GCCCCAAATGGTTTTTTTAAAAAAAAAAAAAAAAAAAGAGAGAGAAAATCAATTGAACTAAAAAATTGCTTGTTTTCAAGATGACTTCACTGTCTATGTAGCAAAAGTACATATATCTGTGTGGCCAATATTTGGATTTTTTTATTATCGACAACATGGGGTCATTTTCCGTTTTGAAAAACACTAGACAAAGAAAGATTAATTGGCCATTGTTTTTCAAAACAGAAAATGACCCCATATTGTGCAGTAGAGTTTCTTCTTTAAGACAAGTCAGTTGGATATGAAGTCAGCTTCTGACAGACCGTAAAAAACGACCAATCGCCATTCTCTTACTAACATAACACTATGTTGTGTCACTTAAAATAAAACTTTGGCACACAATAAAGCCTTATTCAAACTATGGGGAGGTGTCAGATTCACAGTCCAGTGATAGCTGAGATGGAGAGATGGTGAGAGGATGGGTGAGGAATGGAGAAGAAGTTTGCTGGTACCGATCTTTAAGAACAAGGGAGATGTGCAGACCTTCAGATTCCCCTTCTTTCTCAGCCTGTTTCACTACCCTTTCCCATAACTTCATGGTACACACTATATCTCCTACACAGCAAATTAACACACACTATATCTCCTACACAGCACATAAACACACTATATCTCCTACACTACACATAAACACACACTATATCTCCTACACTACACATAAACACACACTATATCTCCTACACAGCACATGAACACACACTATATCTCTTACACTACACATGAACACACACTATATCTCCTACACTACACATAAACACACACTATATCTCCTACACAGCACATGAACACACACTATATCTCTTACACTACACATGAACTCACACTATATCTCCTACACTACACATGAACTCACACTATATCTCCTACACTACACATGAACTCACACTATATCTCCTACACTACACATAAACACACACTATATCTCCTACACAGCACATGAACACACACTATATCTCTTACACTACACATGAACTCACACTATATCTCCTACACTACACATGAACTCACACTATATCTCCTACACTACACATGAACTCACACTATATCTCCCACGTCTCTAATCGATGTCTTAATGGTGTGTGATTGCTGTGAAAGCAATTATTTAGTTCATTCAGAGACACAGTAACAGTGTTAAATGCCAGAATAATTACGTCATTAGCACATTACGTCTGTAGCTGAGCCCTGTTTAACCATGAGTTTATTGCTCTTTGTTGCCCTCTAGTGGAAGAACAGACACACTCATTAAAAAGAAGACATCTTTTATTATTGCACTCCACAAACACAAGAGAAGTCAGTTTTTTCTTGGGTTAGGGTTTTTTGTCTGTGTGTGCGTGCGTGGCGTGTGTGTGTGTGTGTGTGCGTGGCGTGTGTGTGCGTGGCGTGTGTGTGCGTGCGTGCGTGGCGTGTCTGTGCATGTACATACATGCTTCATTAAACCCCCCATATCTGATTATCTCCCTCCTCACAGATGAAGACAACACAAGTCGTACAGAAAGATGAAAGAAACAAGGACACTTTTAGTTTGAACTAAAAAACTAAACTAAAAAAAAAGCAGCAGTTTTGTAGCAGGAGGTCAAACACTGAGAGCAAAAAGCGGAAGTTGCAGCAGTGCACCTTCAAAACATGTGAAATGTGTTCGTTTGCAGGCTTTAACCACAATCACAATCTCAGACTTAGCAAGAAACAATGACCAGTAAGTGTATATGTGTGTGTGTGTGTGTGTGTGTGTGTGTGTGTGTGTGTGTGTGTGTGTGTTACATGACAGGGTGAAACTGCACCACAGTGTAGATGCTTTGATAATTTGCTTCTGGTAAGCATACCTGCAAAAGAGCACAAAAGTCATGACAATTTTGTAACACACTACACACACTAAATACTTGTTCTAACACACATAACAGACTCGTCTAGGTTCTAGGCATTTGGAGGTCCACCAGCCTCCTTCCCTTAACCTTCAGAATAAATTAAGGTTAGAGTTTAAGGTTTAAAGTTAGAACAGACTAAATCACCCAGGACACAGTAAAACTACACAATATACACAGTAAAAGACTACACACTCTATATACACGGTAACACTACACACGATGTACACAGTAACAGCCTACACACTCTATATACACAGTAACACTACACACGATGTACACAGTAACAGCCTACACACTCTATATACACTAACACGCTACACACACTGTACACAGTAACACTACACAATGTACACAGTAACACTACACAATGTACACAGTAACACACTACATACACTAACACACTAAACACTGTATACAGTAACACTAAACAATGTATACAGTGACACACTACACACACTGTACATAGTAACACACTACACACACTATATACATAACACACTGTACACAGTAACACTTAACAATGTACAAAGGTACACACTACACACACTATATACACCAACACACTACACACACTGTATACCCTAACACACTAACACACTACACACACTGTACACAATAAAACACTATACACACTACACACACTGTAAACAGTAACACACTATACACAGTAACACACTGTACACAGTAACACACTATACAGTATATATACTAACACTACACACAGTACAACATAAAATACTAACACACTTTACACACAATAAGACACTACACACTGTAGACGGTAACACATTACACCTCTGCACACGCTAACACACTACACAGTATATACACTAACACTACATACTGTACAACATAACACACTAACACACTATACACATAGTACCCAGTAAGACACTACACACTGTACACAGTAACACACTACACACAGTGTACAAAGTAACACACCACACATCTGTACACAGTGACACCTTACACACACTGTACACTAACACACTACACACAATTGTACCCAGTAAAACACTACACATCTGTACAAAGTAACACTGTAATCACACTGTACACAGTAACGCACTACACACATTGTACACACTACACATCTGTTTACGGCAGTGGTGGGCCGTCACAGACAGCAAAACCTTCTCTGCTGCCTAAACACTATCAGAAGCACTGACCTACATTTACAACCTAAATTTTAATATTCGTTCCATGGAATTGCATTTATTTATTCCCATCAGTTTATTCTCTTCATTTCATAGCGTTTCCTTTGGCTGCACTGCTCCAGTACGTGTATGTGGATGTTAGATTTGGTTTGTCCATTCAGATTTCAGCCTCTATGTGCTGCCATGTCAATCTAATCTGCACAGGGCCTTCAAAGTCTGTACTGCTGACCTTTTAACCATAGTCTCCTTAAGAAATAGATCTGTTTCTTTAGCCAATCGGATTTCATATTCGCCTTACAGGGCAGCTCGCTGGCCTAGAATAGCATCAGCATTTTTCCATTCTCTGATTAGTTGGTCAGAGGGAAACTGTTACTGTTAAAACACGTGTGTAGCTCTGCACACATTAATACGTCTAAGTTAGACTTTTTTATGCCTGATTTGGTTTGAGACGTGAGGAGGTTGGCCAACCCCGAAACTAGCTAGCTTGTCTTAACCCGGGAAAGGGTTTGTTCACCACTTCCAGACAAGTAAATATGAACGGTACCACTGGATTACAGCCTCTGGGGGGCGCTGCACATTGAGTCTGCATCTCTGGTGAGTAGGTTGTATTTTATTTACATTTTAATGTTTTTGTCATGTTATTAGACAAGTATTGATTCTGAACTGCTCCAGATGGTGTAGGAGCACAGTTGCAGTTGTAGTTTAGAGGTTTGTAGTCTTAACTGGGTTTCTTGCTTTAGTAAATGGTTTTCACCTCCACATGTGAAATGTCTCTCTCTTTCTCTCTCTCAGTAATATGTGCGCTGTTATATTGGGTTTTTGTATTGTATGGATGGTTTCTATAATTGTGGCGTGATAGTGGTGGATTAAGTCGGGTAAGTCCTCACTGAAGGCCCAGGTACCAAATGCATGGCCCGCCACTGGTTTGCAGTAACACACTACACACTCTGTACACCGTAACACACATCACACAATGTACACAGTAAAACACTACACACACTGTACACAGTAAAACACTACACACACTGTACACAGTAAAACACTACACACACTACACACAAAACATTCTGTACACAGTGACGGTGTTCAGTAACAGAGGGAGAAGTGGGTTTGTGTATGTAGTGAAGTTACCTGAGATCCAGTGACTTCTTGAAGTTTTCCATCCCTGTTTATAGATTTGTTTTTTCCACAGCAGCTCACGATCGAGACTAAAACATCACAATGCAGTGGGAATAAACCAAGCTGAGTGCAATTGTTGGATTCAAGTCAGTGATCTAATGTTGAAATGAGATTTATAAAATGCCTTCAAGTTGATTCTTACAATCTTCCAGCAAAAGTGATGAAAGCTGTGCTGAATTCAGTCAGTGTAGAACATAAGAGCATTTCTACACACTGAACAGTGGAAGTGATGTGGAACTCACCTGTGACTGCAGCGATCCCCATACAGATCATCATTCCCAATATGATGAGGAAATTTCTCCACAGTCTGATCTCTTCACCTTTATCAATTGTCTGATGCTGGCACTGTCTAGTCACAGATGTCTGATTCTCTGGAACTATGACATGAGCTATTTTTATTATGAAATAAACCCCTTAATAACATGAAAATGAAGTACTGATTTTTAAAATTCATTTCCTGTAAATATAATAAATAAACTCACCAGCTGAATGATTCTGGATGTAAAGTTTGAATCCACGGCTGATGTCACGAGGTGAACCAGCTGGAGTTTGACTGCAATAATACACTCCTAATACATTAGTACTGATATTGTGTATGAATAAACTGCTGTTGTGTTGCACTGAGAAAGTCTGCCTGAAGGTCGTGTTACTGTATTCTGCCCTCAAAGATCTTCCAGAGAAAGAGCGTAATATAAACAATGGTGGTTCTGACGGCTTCATCAGGAACCAGTACACATCTTTTACATCTACTTCACAATGTAGAGTCACATTTCGTCCAAAATCCACCAACTTCTCAGTGAAACTGTCTGCAGCTCCACAGCACACAAGTAGATCTAACAAAAAAAAAAATCACTTGTGGTAATTCACTGTTCATTAAGAAAAAATTCAAAAATCTGTATATTAAGGAAATCAACTTACAGAAGTTAATGTGAAGGATCTTCATGATGAGACTGAGATCTCTGTCACTGCTTTAGACATGTGAGGAGGAAATGGCAACTCACTCTGACCACAACTTTTTCCCCTCATGTCCTTTTCATGTAAAGACCAGAGATCACTTTATAGTTGCAGAGAAACATCGTTTCATTTACCCAGAATACTAAGGTGCGATTTCACAAAAATACTGAATTTGTTTAGTTATAACAAAAATTGTATTCACACAATAAATTTCCGCTGCTGTAGAGGGTTGGGGTCTCGAAGTTTAATTTCAAAGAAATTGGCCGAGTGGGGGGACCTGTTTAATATGCAACAGGACACCAACAACTCCTATAAACCTGTTAAATTATCTTAAGATAAAGAGATACATTTCTAAATCCACCAACTGAACAGTGACCTATTGACAGTGAATATATGTAGCCCCCTAGTGGAATTATGGAGAATTATTCACCAGGGAAGTCACTACTGCACTGTTTTTTTACACACACTCTTGCGTTCCTCTCCTTTTCTCTCCTACCGTTTAAAGATTAGACTAGGAAGGGGAAAAAAACTTCTCTGTAGGTCAACTGGCTGAGCGAATCTGACCCAACATATGAATGTGTGTGTGTCTAATTGCGCTTGTGTTTGTACGTGCTTAATCCTACCATCACAAATTATTTCGCTATAACAGCACTGCATAATTTCATGTATATTTGTGATCCACATATTTGATTTGACACGTTTTACGCTGGATGGCCATTTAATAACGCAACCCTCCCGAACACTCACCATTTATCCAGGCTTGGGACTGACTTGTGCAACCCTAATGGCTGGGTTAAATTATCTGTTGGGCAACCCCTATTGGGAGCTGCTGAAAGAAGAAGAAGAAGACAGCACCACACTGTTGTATTCCTAACAAATGAATATGATGCACTAAAACAGATTCGAAAGTGATTTGCTTTTGCTTAAAGAACATTGTGGAGAGTCTGATGGCTCAGGGAGAAGACATTTTTGGTGAGGTCACCTAGGGTTGCCTCATCTTCATTTTGGTCTTGGGTCTCTGGCGGGCAACAGACACTGTCCACCCACTCAACTGCACCTTCTTTTTGGGGTTAGCCGTGAGACCCACTTGTCTCTCTTGATGCTGGAGGTGATGTTACCAATCTTTATTATAGGTAAAATGCCACCCTGGTAATAAAAATCCACCATTGATGATGACATGCACTGTCTTGGTGGTTTTGTTTCACCAGAAAATATCTGTTTAATAGCTAAACATAACACAATCTTACATAATACATTGTAATGGTACTAGCTTGCTTGCTTGCTTAGATTAGCTACTGAACCTGAACCAAGCACTTATTTACAAATCCTGTACAGAAGAACAAATGTTAAACAAATGTGGAAATAATTTGCTACCAAGTTGTTTTTCTGGTCATCTGTTTCTGAGGCAGTGTGTAGTCTGGGATGGAGCAAAGAAACACTGCTTTAACCCTGTAGAAATTTGTGTAATTTAGAAAAGCCTAAAGAAATGTGTCACTGATAATATGATCAATTTCAAAACAATTTACATCCTAAAAAACAAAAATATGGGTATAAATATGAATATATGTTGATTCAGCATGTACATTGTGTGATGAGCTCTCCAGAATTTACTGAGACCCACACGTAGGGGACACCCCTGTAGTCAATGTATATATGAATGAGAAAGTCTCTATGTCAGTGTCATGTAGAAGGCTGTCAATACAAAAACAAATGAATTTGTTTTTGATAATGTGACATTATCATTATCCAACAAAAGAAAAACCATGAGGGAGTAAAAATAAGATGTCCATTAGTCTTTGGCATGACTAAGAATTCAACAAGCAATGAATATGCACACAACTGGTGTCTCAAATTGCCATAAATGGCCTGACCTGTTTTAGGTAAATTTAATTTAATTGAATTGAATACATTTTTATTTGTATAGCACTTTTAACAATGAACATTGTCTCAAAGCAGCTTTACATAGATAATGTGGTAATAAAAATGAATAAGATTATCTTTATAAGTGTAGGTTTGTCCCTGATGAGCGAGCCGGTGGCGACTGTGGCAAGGAAAAACTCCCTGAGATGGCATAAGGAAGAAACCTTGAGAGGAACCAGACTCAAGAGGGAACCCATCCTCATCTGGGTGACACTGAATGTCCATTTATTACTGATGAACGATCTTGCGGGGTGCAGTGATGGTAATCAGAAGCGAACTGCAGTCCTAAGTCAGTGTAGCAGACTGTTGACATTAACTTCAGTCCAAATCCATCCTCAAAGCTCCCGTTCTTACTCCGAAATTTCATGGAACCCCAATCCGTTGATGAGAAACTATTCCCAGCTACACAGAGTGGCCTCCAATCGAAGAGAACACTATCCAGAGGCAGGCCAGGATGAAGTGGGAAGATCCACGGAGGGGAGAGGGGCAGGAACAGTGGTCACTGGAACCTCAGGAGCATGTTTAACTCGACCAAGAGAGAGAAAGAGAGAGCGAGAGAAAGAGAGAGAGAGAGGGGTGACAGGAAGAGAAGGATATGAATTATTATGTATCCTTATTGTTGTATGGAAGTTAAGGACATTGTGCATTTTGGGACTCTGGCAAGATTTGCTATCGCAGCATAACTTAAAGAGAGAACCAAAAGTTAACACAGAAATGAGAAATCACTGGGATAAGAAAAGACCCACCACACCACCATCAACAAACCTGAGTGAACGTGTGAGAGTGAGGGGACAACAGCATACAAATATCCCAGTTCACTAAACAATCCTTTTCCTAAGAAAAATATATCAAATAAATGTGTATTCAGCCTCGACTGAACATTGATTAGAAGGCTGTTCCATAACTGTAGGGCTTTAAAAGAGAAAGCCTTCTGCTGTAGTCTTTGTTATTTGAAGAACCAAAAAATTGCCTACATCTTCTGATCCATGTAGGCATGGGGGATCATGATGGTACAGAAGTTCTCTCAGATACTGTAACATGAGACCATTAAGTGCTTTATACAGTAATATTATTCACGTGAGCCTCAAAGGAAAGACTAGGGTCAATAATCACACCAAGGTCTTTGACTGCTGTACACACTCAGACAGAAACACCATCCAGAGATGCTACGTAATCGGAAAGTTTACCTCTAGCTGCATGTGGTCCTAGTAAAAGTACTTTCATCTTATCCGAGTTAAGCATAAGAAAGTTATCAAGCATCCACTGTCTAATGTCCTTTACACACTCCTCAACATTATTAAGCTGATCTCTCTCATCTGGCTTTGCTGAAATATACAGCTGTGTATCATCAGCATAGCAATGAAAGCGAATACCATGTATATGTATAATTTCACCTGGAGACAGCATATATAAAGAGAAAAGCAATGGGCCTAAGACAGATCCTTACAGAACACCAAACTTTACCTCAGAGAGTGTGGAGAACTTACTGTTTCCATCAGTCAAATGAAACCTAAGCCAGGAGAGAGTTGTTCCCTTTATTCCATCAATATTCTCTAGTCTTTTTTTTTTTTGTCACATTCAAGAAGTAATAAGTCTGATATTAATGATGGTCTTTTTTTAATCCACTGTAGTTATTTTATAACTATGTAAGCACTTATTTCATAACTTTGCATTATGGCCTATTAGTGCTTAGAACCCTAAGCAGTGTTGCATGACAGCATGATCCTTCCACACATTTCACTTCTTGTCCTCTTCAGAGAGCAAATCCGAATAACAACACAGATGAGCTGAAACAATGAGTAGCGTTCTGTTATTCGGATTCACTCTCTGTGCTTGTCGTGATGTTATGGTCACTTCCTGTTAAAAGAGTTGAAGATGTCAGTAAACAATATGGTAGAATAGCACATGTTCAATATAGACCCTTTACAAATGGCTTTGTATAATACATCTGAAAGACATTGTGTCATGTGTCAGAGAAAACTGAATAAAGCACTCAAATTAAATTAAAACAACACAGCAAAAATTAAGTATAGATTAATCCTGGTGACAAAAAATTGCAAAGAAAGTTAAGAAAGTTATTCAGTGTGGAGCAGTAAGAGATTTTATCCCGAGTGTCCTACATGCCGGCTTCGGATAATCAAGCAAAACTTGTCGAGCCCTGTATCATATTTCAGGTTTAGCAAAACACACTGACTAGGGTAAGCTTTCAAATAACATTTATAAACCAAAGAGTAAAAAGAAAATGTTTAGCTGCTCACCCTTTCATGAATTTCTCCAAATGGCGCTTCAAGAGATTTTCACTAAACACAGTTTACAAATGATTTTCCATTACATCGAATGTAAAATTAATCCAGATGTCTGTTCTCTTTCTCCACGATGTTGACATTTTAAAAGTTTAGTGCAGCTGTCAAGTTCTTGCATTTGTGTCTGTTTTCTTCTTCCTCCAGGCATGAAATAAATGTGTCTCTGTGATTGGTCAGGTTTTGCGCAAAAACTTTTTTAACAGTAATTTGATTAACAGTAAATGAAAAATAAGATTTTTTAATGCCGCCAAGGGAAACTTTCCCATAAGGCATCTATACAATACCGTAACATACTGTATAACAGTGACAACAGAAAATTCATCACAAGGCTGCTCATACAGGAAAGGAGTTGTTGCCATTTGTATACAAGGTATTTTAAATGGTTAAAGCTGTACTTTACATCACTCTTTGACTTCTAAATGGGAGTTTCCCTGGAAGTAAAAGAAGTAAAATTGACTGGGGATGTGATCGTCTTTAACATTGAAAAACCTTAGTAAATACAGACGGTTAGAAGACATACACAACCTAAAATAATAAAAAAAAACTAATCAGGAATAAATGACAATACAATGAATATAAAAAGTCTACAACCCCTGATGAAACTGCAGGTGTTTAAAACAGAAAGATAAATAACTGATGATTATGATCTTCTGCAGACAAAAATCTCAAGGAAAAATATATTTAAAAAAAGCAACACACCCTAATTGATTTTCACCACTTATTGATTGCTTTCGACAGTGTTCCATGGTGCAGTTAGTGCCTTCAATCTTCTTTTTCTTCTTTCGGCTGCTCCCATTAGGTGTCGCCACAGCGGGCCATCCGTCTTCATACCCCCCTGTCCTCTACATCTGCCTCTTTCAAACCAACTACCTGCATGTCTTCCCTCACCACATCCATGAACCTCCTCCTTGGCCGTCCTCTTTTCCTCCTTGGCCTCCTCTGCACAAGTCCAAACCATCACAATCTCACCTCCCTCACCTTGTCTCCAAAACGTCCTACAAGCGATGTCCCTATAATAAACTAATTTCTAATCCTGTCCATCGTCCATTACCAACAAAAACCTCAACATCTTCAGCTCTGCTACCTCCAGCTCCACCTCCTGTCTTTTATTCAATGCCACTGTCTCTAAACCGTCAATATTTTTTAATATCCCTCTCCTGGTTGGTACCTTTGAGCAATTAAGTCTTTTAGTTTCTTTGGCAACGTTTTGTGGCCCATGGCTCTCAGTAGAATGCAACTCCAAATATTCAAGAAGTTCCTACAGCAACAGCTGACATTTATCTGGATTTTAATCAGAATCACTGTAGTTAATGGCAGGTGTGTCATTTACCCACAGGCCCTATTTTAAATGTGACTGGACAGGAGTCAGAGCCCCCATTATAAAAGAGTGTGCAGGTTTTTTTTTTTTATTAAAATATTCCCAATTATTAAATATTTATTTTTATTATGGGCTCTTGTTTGCTGGAAGATCACATTCAAGAAGTATTAAGTCAGATATTTGTAATGGTATTTTTGTTTTTATATTTTAAAACCTGCAATTTCATAAAAGGTGTGTAGACTTTTTAAGTCCACTGTAGTTATTTTATAACTATGTAAACACTAAATAGTGCTCAATCTTTCCACACGTTTCAATTCCAGTCCTCTTTAGAGAGCGAATCTGTACAACAGAAAGCAGATGAGCAGAAACACTGCTACAAAGTCTGTGCTTGTCGTGATGCCGCTGTTACGGCCACGTCCTGTTAAAAGAGTTGAGAATGATATGGTAGAATAAAACATGTTCAATAATGACCCTTTAAAAATGGCTGTCTAATACAGATGAAAGAAATCGTGTCATGTGTCCACACGGTTGATATTTTCCCCTTTCAACTGCTTAAACAAATCTGCACTAGCACACTCCAAAGTCTAGTGAAGCATCTTCCCAGAAGAGTGGAGGCTGTTATAACAGCAAATGGGGATTAAATATGGAATAGGATGTTAAAAAAAATGTCTACAATTGTTGATCTTTTTTTCATTGGCCTTTTCAGTGCTGCTGGGTTCTAACCTGCTCAACTATATAAATGAGATATCTGGATAAGAACCTCTGCCAAATGCCTGAATGTACCAAACACACGGCCGTCTGAACACAAACGCTGGAGCGTTTGGAGCTGCCCTACTGCCAGTTTCTGTTCTAGAAAATGAGCTGTCTGTCTATTAGAATCTGGAAATAATGCTATAAAATAAGAATTAAGGTTTAAAAAAAGAAAAACACCCATACTCACCGTTAAGCCTCAGTTCTACATGGACAGTATTGGTATAAGGGATCTTACAACTGTAAATTCCTGCATCACTGTTGATCACATCACTCAGTCTGATGCTGTAATTCCCTTCTGTGAACTTTGATGGAAAACTTTTGACTCTGCCCCTGAACGCAGCATCCTGTTCATATAAATCCTCTTTACCTTCAATTACTTCATAAACAGTCTTAGTGGTATTGCATCGCCAGAATACGTCCTTTTCATAGCCACGAGCTGAACACGGTAAAATCACAGAGTCTCCTTGAACAGCTTCAATTGTGATGCTCTGTGCTGAAATTAAAAATACAAAACAGCAGATATGCACAGAGAAATTCACAGAAAAGAAACTGCAATTCATGTCCTTAATGATGTATGTGTTATGCTCTTACCTTTATCTCCCAGAACTGGAAAGAGCAATCTGAGACAAGTTCAGCAATAAGTTAAATAAAAAAAATAAAAACACATATTTACAGCAACAATCTATCACTCAAACAAGCAGAAAAAATCCCATTAAACTCCCCTCAAACAGTCTAACAATTTCCTACTGATTCTGTACATCATTAACACACATACCCAAAGTAGAAAATAAATCTGTAGCATCTTCTTTCCATTTCTTCAAAAGCAAATCCAATTTAATCACCTATTGATAAAAACAGAGTAGTGAGGAACGGCATGTTTACTGTCCACCACTGAAGAACAAAAAACGAGCTCTAATCAAATACTGTACACATGTTTATCATGTTAGTGATCTTTAGTGCTTTGATGCCCCTGTCCCAAAAGTCCCCATGTCTTAACTGACCACCATCCTGGGACACCACAAAATAGAGAACACATTTTTTATCCATAATAAATGTGAACAAACCAACAAACAATGGCATTTATATTTTAATAAGTGCTTGAACACTGGGGAGGTCATGAGTTCATACAATAAATAAATAAACAGACTAAACACCCGCCCCTTTTATTTTTATATTAATCCTGAGCTGTGTGTGTGTGTGCAACACCAAAGCTAAGTATGAACACTGATTTTGTAGTAAAATCCATTTTACATACATAACTTTGTTAAACATATATATGATGAAATAATATAGAATGGATCTACTTTATAACAGTGTCTGTTATAAAAACTGCAACATGAATCCAAATCAAATCGACTGGTTGCAATCGAGGGAAAAATAAATTCGGCCAAATACAAGAATTTCCTGGACGCAAACCTTCTCCAGAGTGCTCTGGAACTTAGACTGGGCTGAAGTTTTACCTTCCAACAAGACAATGACCCTAAGCACACAGCTAAAATAAAGAAGGAGTGGCTTCACAACAACTCCGTGACTGTTCTTGAATGGCCCAGCCAGAGCCCTGACTTAAACCCAATTGAGCATCTCTGGAGAGACCTAAAAATGGCTGTCCACCAACATTTACCATCCAACCTGACAGAACTGGAGAGGATCTGCAAGGAGGAATGGCAGAGGATCCCCAAATCCAGGTGTGAAAAACTTGTTGCATCTTTTTCAAAAAAGACTCCTGGCTGTATTAGATCAAAAGGGTGCTTCTACTAAATACTGAGCAAAAAGTATGTAATATTTCATAGTTTTTTTTTTTTTTTTTTATCTGCAAAAATGTCAACAATTCTGTGTTTTCTGTCAATATGGGGTGCTATGTGTACATTAATGAGGAAGAAAAATGAACTTAAATGATTTTAGCAAATGGCTGCAATATAACAGAGTCAAAAAATTTAAGGGGGTCTGAATACTTTCCGTACCCACTGTATATACACACATACAGGTGCATCTTAATAAATTCTATAAAAATGTTTGGATTTAATGAGCTGATAAGAGTGTGACACCATGAGCCTCCGATATTAAAATTTCTCACAATATTCTTATTTTCTGAAATACTGAATTTTCATTAGCTGTAAGCCATAATCATCAAAATATATCAGTGTTTGTGATTAATCTATATAATATACAAGTTTCACTTTTTGTATTGAATTACTAAAATAAATCACATTTTGAATGATATTTTAATTTATTGCGATGCACCTATATATATATATGTTTCAGGGCTGTAAAAATTAACGCTTTAATTCATTTTATAAACGCATGATTAATGGAGCACCCATTTGTTTGTTCTTTTATTTTATTTAAAAATATAAAAAATAAATATGAAAGAGGCGAAATGAAAACTTTACAAACGCAACATTTATTCATCGTGTTCTTTCTTTACTCGGATATAAAAAATGTTTTAAAAATCAACTCCACTGAAAAATACATTTTGATCAACAAACATTGATTGATTTGAGCACCAAGTCTCAAATCAAGCCCTAAAATCTGCCATGATGTGCACGTATGGCAAATAAAACCGTCCATGTGGAAACTCAGCAAAAGTTCCATTTGGTGTCCTGATTTTTTTAATGTAATTTAAAACACCATAATTACTTAAAAACATTTACAAGAATATTTGGTCTTCATGTTTTGATGTTTCACTAATAATAAGCATACTTTGCATAAAGCATCTATATTTGTCCATGACCATGTTGAGTATTAAAAATGTGAAAAGTATTTATTTAAGGTACATTTAGAACAAAGTAAAATGTGTGATTAAGCACAAGTTAACACATGGAAATCATACATTTAATTTAGATTAAATATTTTTAAGCATTGACAGCCCAAATATATTTATATTTAATACTTACTGAGAAGTAGTGAGATGCTTCATGTTGGGTTTTTCATCAGTGAAGATAAACTAATAACGAGCACATTTATAGTCCCTCTTATCTCCTCTATAGACTTCGCCTCCTTTTTATGTTTAGATTTATATCAAAATATTAGGTTTGCCATCAAAGTCCTAAACCTAATTTAAGTAAGATCTTATTTACCAGAATGAAACAAACAAATATTTAGAAATAATTGTGATATAAATGTTAAAATATTTTCTAGTTAGGATGCTCTCACACACACACACACACACACACACACACACACACACACACACACACACACACACACACACACATTCGAATCGCTTCCTTCTTGGTCACGTGTTCATAGTACGGCAAATCAACGACCGCATATTTTAAATGTAAATAACTGTAGTAACTGTGCAACACGCCGTTGCGTCACTCTGTCCAATAGCGCGCTGCCAAATGGGTTTGAATTTACTTTTGAATTCCCATCCGTTAACGTTCAGACCAACACATTACGTTTAGTTTATATAAGAAACATCAGGTTTCTCCTCAGTGTCCTCTCATTTATACTTTGCTTATATATACACAGTACAGAACTGTGCAACGTTTTAGGCAGGTGTGAAGTAACTCTGTAAGAATACTTTTTAAAAGTATATTTTAATTTATTTATTTTTATTCAAAATGTAAAGTATGCAAATGAAGAAGGTGCAAATGCAAAAACACTAAAACTAATAAATATTCGTGTTTGACTTTCAAATCTTACATTTGCACACTGTACACTTGTACAAACTCAGGGATTTTGTGGGATCAGAGTGAGGTGTATGATTAACCAAATATACCAAGCAGGTGCTAAAGATCATTCATTCATATGTACTTTGCAACACATTCATTAACTCAAAAATAAAACAGCTGCAGAGGTTATTTATTTATTTTTATTTTAAGGTTAAGGTTTCAAAACTAAGACTTTTTTCCTGGGTAAATAACGTGATCTTGCTGCAAGCATGTTTGTTACTAGGCAACATGGATGGATAGCATTTTGATTTTATGTCAAAATCCTGGATGAAATCACTTGCCTGTGATCTAAGATAGTGAGAGCAGATTTTTGGGACTGTAGTTAAAAGCTTCATCTATTATTGATGCTTAGCTTTGGCTGCCCTAAACTGAAACGAGGACTCAAGATGATTATTTTATTTAAATTTCTACTGTATTAATTGTCTTTTCAGCTATGTCAAGACTACATCTCTTAAAACAGAGCGTTTTAGATATGTCATCTTTTATATCCTTGCAATGCGTCCATCAATCATTGCATTTGTCTGTTTTAAAGAAGTCAGGAGAAAAGCAAAAAAAAAAAAGGGCCAGAAGCCTAAAAAGGTTTCCAGATCAGAGGAGGAGATGGTGGAGAAAGTGGTGGCAGAGATGGTGGAGAAGCCATCAAGAGAGACAGTAGGGGAGAAAGAAGAAGAGACCATAGAGGAGACAGTGGACAAGACAGAGAAACAGAAGGCATTAAGTGGGAGACCCCTACCACTTTCATCATGATTTCAAAATGTGCAAGAAACATTTACAAACACTATTCATAAGATGAAATGTGTACTGTATTTTTTTGTATAAATTTATCTGCATTTTATTTTTACCAATTGTTATCATTTATATTGACGCTGGTCAATTATGAACAGAAGGTAAAATTGATCCGCTAGCAAAATATATTTACTGTCTGTAGAAGTCTTCATGGAGCCATATTTATTTTATTGATATATAAATATATACCATTTTATTTTATTTATTTTAATAAGCTGCTTTGATTGTACCCCCTTAAAAGAGTCACTAAAATGGGTCTGATACACTTCCCATTATATATATAATTATATTTTTTGTATTATTTTTTTAATTATGCACCTACACAAGTAATAATAAATGTGTAAAATATTACATTTCATTCTATCACAGTAAAACGTTGTAAATGTAATCACTCAACAGGCAAATCTCTTTAACTCTCACTTTTTATAAGTTTTTATTTGTGTGTCTCAGTTTGCAAATCGTTAAATATGATTGATCAATATGATGCCACCTACAGGAAACTGTTGTTTTTAAACGTTTGATATGAGGATCAGAAAAGCGTTTGACCGAAATTTCCGTGTTTCGAGTGCCCCCTACAGGAAACACGGCGGTACTGTACGCGTGCACGCGAAGGGGAGGTAGACTTCAGCGAGGGGGACGGAATTAGGCACAACACCGCCACTGACTTGATTTGATAAGCGTTAAAATCAAGCAGCACTTGTGGTCCTCCGCGCCACAAGGTGTCAGTACTTAATTCTCTCTGCTCGCTGGGAGAAAGGCGGAGAAGAAGGAGGAGCCGAAACAACATTAGCATTAGCTTTGCGTAGCTAAGCATTAAATCCTGGTGTCTGCTGTATATAAACTCGTTATTAAACCCCCTTTTTAGAGGCGATTTATTTTTGCTAATCGGGTTTTTAGTGTAACAGTACCAGTAATTGCGTTATAATGAGATTAAAGCTCAGTTTAATTTAGTTAGCTACGTGCTGATATATACAACTCCTACGTAATGAACGTTAGCCAGCTAGCTAGCTCAGGGCTGTAAATAGGTTTTAATCTGAGCAGTGCGGATTCGGTTTTTGGATAAATGTCTGGAAGTGAAGAAGAAGGACGTGTTTTATAAAACGAGACCAGGAGTAACGGTATCAGCTGCTCCGTTTTTACATTTATTTACGGTTTTACTCACGTCAGCCTAGAAAATGTCTCGCTTTTTAAACAGTGTGCATCATGCATTCATAAAAGTTTATTTTTTCCCCAATGTTTAATGATGCATTATAAAGATGGGGAGTCCATTTAAAATCCCCAAGATGAAGCAACCTTCGGCTTCCTCTGGCATTCGTATGACGTCACCACTGTCGAAGCTTCAGGATGACGTCACACCCAAAGTAGGACACCTTGAATAATTATGTGGTTGTCTATGAATTTTTCGACGAATCGTTTTCCACTCAAAGACGAATGTGTAGCGGGGAATAGAAAACATTCCCGGATTATTCTCAGAATATTCCCAGATTATAGGTGCTAAATAACGTACGGTATTCCTTTGATGCTCTGTAGATGGGTATTGTCTTTATGGGGATTAGTGTTTGGTGCTTTTAGACTCTTTCGTAGAGGATGAGATGATGACTGGAACGGTTGTCACTCGGTTGAAGTTCACCCGTACTTGTTGGAAAACATACTAAAGCAAATAAGGTCATGAAGATCAAGCAGATATCAAAGCAAGTCTAAGAGAAAGTTCTGGAAAACTTTAATCATTAACCCAGTTGTGGGTCTGACAGAAAGACAGTGATCAGGAAAAAAATGTGATGCTACCACCCCCATGCTTTACTTTATAGTTTATGCATTTTTAGTCTTTTCACGCTGACCTAACATTTAGAAACATTTCGCGCTGTGGTGGTCCTGAGTTGTCTTTACGGATGTTTCAGTGTCTTTAAACTCGCTGGTTTTATCGATCTTTGATTTGTGTGTACCAGATATACGTGTATATGTGCCTCAGCCTTTCATGATCCTGTTTTATATCGTTTAAGTCAAATGCCTGATTAAGAGCCAGTCGTAATGTCCGGATGCTTCCTGGGTTTACAGTCACCCTGGAATCGAGTCCCTTTTAACGGGCAGAAGCCGAACGGAAGCAGCTGCATAAACGGAAGGAGAGAAATGAAGCCTGGATTCATTGGATCAGAGCGGTGAGATACAGAACTCACAACATGGATAACATGAACAGCATGCCTAGGGTGTGGTGATTAAATAAAATAAAAGTAATAAACAAAACCAATCTGATCTTGTGCTTGATTTGGAGCTGAATTTCTGTAGGCTACCACTACGGGGCAGTGTTGGACCGGACACTACGGTTGCATACGCTATTCCTTTATATTATTTGTTAATGCAAATTTAAAAACAGCCACCAGATGGCGCTGCTATCTTACATTTTTTTTAAATAAAAATACACATGACGAGTGTTTCAGAATTTATTGAGCATTCGGTAAGAAAAATGACATGTTTTTTCCATGCAGTGTGTGTGTGTGTGTGTGTGTGTGTGTGTGCGTGTGTGTTACTAACCCAGTCAGCATTTAAATTACTATCCCATCCTGTCTTTCTTTTAATTAATAAAGGATAAAACTAAGAAATAAATGAAATGTGAAAGCCATCAATACACAAATATATATATATATGTGTGTGTGTGTGTGTGTGTGTGTGTGTGTGTGTTGCGTTGCAGATGGAGACCCAAGAGAGCGTCAGACAAGCTGCGTCAGAGTGAGGACGACAAACACCCCCCCGCAGCTAAAAAGCAATGTGGTGAGGATGAAAACACCCAAGGTCAAAGGTTACGTTTGAACCAGTGTGCGGTTCAGGTTTTCAGATGCTAACTAGGAAAACTTGCTTACACGTGCATTAATTATCTCTTAAAGTCCAAAATCTGCTCTCCTTTAGTTTTTTTTCTCATTTCCTTCATTATTCCTTTCTTCCTCCTTTTTCCTTCTCTGTCCTCGTTTCCTCGCCACTTCTGCTGGATGACCATTTTCCTGGCCTCATAACGCCGATAAAGAAACAAGTTTTACTTTATAGAGCTTTAAAACGAACATCCTGCTTTTTTTTTTTTTCCCTCGTTTTTTTCTGATCTTTTTCTTCTCTCGCTCGCTTGCTTCGGTGTCAAAGGCCAAGATTTTCTCTAGAAAGTTTTTTAAAAAATTTACATTTTTGGTTCAAAATTTGTCTGAAATAAGGACACCTGAGCATGACTGGGTTGTGCTTTTTAAACATCCTATCAGTTCTAATATGCATCTTATCTACTGGAACAGGTTTAAGTCTCGTACAGCATCCAAAAACGTCCTGTACAATTGTGTGCCTTGAGTTTGTGGAAGTTTCACACATGCTGGAAAAAGTCTGGTGTTCTTATACTTTTGTTTACTTGCACTTTGATCTTCGGCGTGTAATCTCTTCTCTTTTCTTTCCTGTTCTTTAGAACCCAGGTTAAGTGAGAACCTCCAGCCTTCACAGCCCAAAGACACAGAGACGAAGATGACGGCGTCTCCGGTCCGAGACACACAACAATCTGTGGTGAGATTTGTGCTTTTTATACTTATTACTAAACATACCGAATATGGAATATACAGGGGCATCGTCATGCTCTAGGTTTTGGTTGCCTGGTGCCTCCAAGATTCAGGAAGAACATGCATTTGACTGGAAAGTACTGATGGGTCTTTAATGTGATTCAGAAGAATGAGTCGACTCATAGAGTGATTCGTTCATTTTCTACCTGACTCGCATGAGCAAAGCATCGCAAAATCTGCGTAGGTTATGTACAGGACACAAAATTGAGTCGTTTGCCTCTCGACTCTTCTAATCCGAGACGTTTGTTCTTTTGTTACGTGACTCAAATATATACGCTATGAAGGTAATTAAAGGAACGGCATTCATAGTCACTAAAATGATCCGATCTTCCCGTCACTACTGGAAAAGACAAGTGTCCCAATACTTTTGGCTATGCACATGTACACTGTGGGGTACTAATTTGTAAAAAAAAAAAAAAAAGATGACTAGTTGAAGTAACTATATTTCTTTCTATGCTGAAGAACACAGGGGTAAAGGACAAGCCGGACGGACGGCTCACACCAGAGCCCACCGAAGACGGAGTGCGTGCGACGCTAGCGGGGACGCCCCCGGACGCCAACTCTCCAAACACCAGGAAACTCCGCCTCAGACTTTCTCTCAAAACGAACAAGCGAGGCAGAGCGAGCTGCGCAGAACCCAGTGCGTACACGACTCTTACAATTACTTTCTTTTTTTCTTCACAGAAGCGTCCGCAAACTACCACTCGAACGTCGCTCACAACTCAAACCAACACACACCAGTTAAGCATTATGATTGTGTATTGGGATCGTTCGTTCATAAAGGATTCGTTCGTTGTGAACGAGTCTTCAATGTGACTCAGTTATTTACAGAAAACAAATGAGTCGTTCTTCTCAGGAGTCTTCTGGTCCGAGTCGTTCGTTCTTTTGTCACGTGACTCCCGTAGACACAATGCGATGGATCGGGTTTTTCGAGGTCGGATCTTCTCATTACTGTTATAATAACTATGGGAGTCACATGAACGAAAGAACGAACGACACAGGCCAGAAGATTTATGAGGTGAATCACAATTTGTCATGTTCACATATTTAGAAGTGTGTGTTTAGGTGTTAGGGATCTGCTGTAGAGTCTGATAAATGAGTCGAAAAAAGATTTGTACATTTTGAAGAACGAGATCCGAAGAACCAAGTCGCTCAAATGACCCGATCTTTTCTTCTCTATCTTGAGGCGGTTTCCATGGAAGGAGGTGTGGCCTAAAGTTTGAAGGCGGAGCTTAGCATTCACCAATCGATTCAATTTTTTTTCGAAGCCTGTGTGCAGTTTTTTTCGGTTGACATCTAATAGATGATCTAATAGACATCTAATAGAAAATCCTAATAAAGTGGATCGATTTTTGACAGCTATTCGGCGCACGGTCGGTTCTATTCTCTCCAGCGTTCTGTCCTGTAGAATCGCTTTTATACACTTTCCTGGAAGTGCGACTGGGAAAAAGTGTTTCAGTTCTCATTTTGGGAATGCTTTTTATTTTTTTCTGTGTTTTTTTTCCATCATCGGCCCTCAGGAACTGGAGAAGGTGCGAGGGCTGAGCGTGGCTAGTGTGCAAAGCGAACCGATACAAACCGAAACCCTGAAATCTCATTTCTTCTCGTAAAATTGGAGTGTAATTTCTTCGTCGTATCGCTACGCCTTCATTTTCTTCCTCAGTGTCAGCGTTTGCGTATTTTCCGACCAGCTTCCCAATATCGTTCCCGACGTTTTTATCCCGCTATAACCGGATAATTAAAAGCACATTCAATAATCTCCTAATGCTCGTGGCAGCGATGTACCTCTGAGCTCAGCGTTTTCGCAAAAAAATACATCAGAACTGTGGCTTCTCCTAATCCACAAACTTTTTTTTTTTTTTTTTTACAGCCATTAACCATTTTGTTTTGGCTTCTGTTTATTATTTTTTTTGTTTTAGTTTTTTTTTTCTTGACCCATATTTCCCGCCAGCTCTCAAAAAATAATCGCTTTACTCCCCCACCCAACCCTGGATCTTACACCACGCCACTGATGTGTGTCTTTAAGTCGAAACAACACTATGTAGACAAACGTTTGTGGACACCTGGGCATGATAGGATTTCACGTCTTTTTGAACGTCCCATTTGGACTCCACTTGCTGTTATAATATCTTTCACTTTTCAGGGAAAGATGGAGATTTGTGAATGTTTGTGCGCGTGTGTGTGTGTGTGTGTGTGTGTGTGTGCGTGTGCGTCTACAGTTGTGCTATCCAGTGGTGATGAAGATGAGGGAGAGGATGAAGCAAACAGAGGTGCTCAAATAAAGCCTGATGTACAGGTGTGTGTGAAGGTCATTCAGATCCTCTCCATCTCTCTCTCTCCATCTGTCTCTCTCTCTTTCTCTCCCTTACCCTGTTTCTTTTTCTGTCTGTTTTACTACATTTTTGTTTTCTGTTTATGTCTCTCTTAAGTGTCTCTTTCAAATTTTGTATCTTTTTTTCCCCTATGTTTCTTCATTGGCCTTCTTTCTTTGTCTATGTCTCTCCCTCTTATGTCTCACTTTGTTTTTGTCTTACTGCATTTTCTCTCTCTCATATACAGAAGAGCCAAAATGTCCTTTTCGGAGGTCAGAGTTCATCTTCTCCTGCCACCATGGAACTCGCTTTCTCCACTCTGTACTTTGGCACGACGCGGAGTTACGCCAATGGACCAGTCATGGTGTGTGTGTGTGTCCTTATTTTTGCATTCCTTAGTTTTAGCTGTTTTTTTCCCGCTGTTCCACTGCATGGTTTGTGAGGAAATGTGTAACACCAAGAACACAAGGAACGAGCGAATGTTCAGAGACACCAAACACAAGCTGCATGTTCTCACAATTAAGCAAAGAATGTACAATGTGCACATCTGGTATTATTCCAGCTGTGGCACAATGTCCGTCGGCAGGACACTCCTCAGATGCATCATGTGAGGCCAAGTAGTACGTCTTGTAGTGTGCTGTAATTTCTGACGCACGCACACCCACACACACACACCCACACACACACACACAGCTACAGCTACCAGACACACACACACACACACACACACACACACACAGAACGTTCTGTCTAAAATACAAGCCACATCAAGCACCAATAAACAGGAGTAAGACTGTGTAAACCTTGCGTGTCACCCCATGTTCTCTGACATCAGGTCATCTCGCTCTCTCTCTCTCTCTCGCTCTCTCTCTCTCTCGCTCTCTCTCTCTCTCTTTCTCGCTCTCTTTTTCTCTCTATTTTTTTTCTTCTCTCTCTCTTTTTTTGTAGATCACAGAAGAGAGCATCTCCATCCAGCTGAAAGGTAAAGCACACACAAACACACACACACAAACACGCACACAAATAGAAAAAAGTCATGTCAGGAATACAAAACGTTCCATTTTTATGTACGGTGAAAAACAGGAAGTGACATCAGCATGCTGTTGTTTCTCAGAGTTGAAGAGCAGATGAAGAAATCTGGTTTTGAATATGTCTTTGGGTCAGGGGCGGAGGCAGATGGCGGTGACGGCGAGTGTGTATCGGTGTGTGTGGTTCCTTCGGAGCTGCAAGCATATGGCGTGTGGGACCCCCGCGGCTTCGAGTCGACGGAGCTGCGTGACTCTTCATCCTCCCTTCTTTTCTTCAGTTTGAGCGACGCTCAGGCCCGACTGATACACACCGAACTCTCGGCGCTGCACAAACACACATCAGGTGCGTTTACAATAGTGCAAGGCGGAGTCTAAACAAACTTGCGGTCCGCCACTTAATACGTTCATGAAGGAACTCCGATTGTGACTTTGTTCCACAAGTAAAAATGACTGCAATATATGTATGTATGTATGTATTTGTGTTTACATACATACACACACTTTTCTTTTTTTTTAGCCCCGCCCTGCCCGTTTGTATTGGTGCACCTGATTGGTCGGTTGGACGAGCTGCAGGAGGCCACATTAGCATCTCTGATGGACATGATGGCTTTAAGGAGAGGACAGCCATCCTTAGGGACACCTCTGTCCCAAGAGGATGGGCTGAAGCGGGTCCTGAGGCACCCCCGTGGTGCACACTTCCTTTATTTGCTGGGGAGGAAAGTAACCAATCAGGTGAGCCCTTTGCCTTGTCCCCGCCTCCTATAACCTCAGCTTTAGATTTCTGATTCTGAGTTCTAATTCGCCTGTGCTTGTTTGCAGGAGAGCACTAATGGGACCAAAAGTACCAAAGTTCCAGAGGTCACATGTACCAGACACAAACTTCGCAGCCATACAAGGCAACCAAACATGCCCAGAAGGTACACTAGGTCTTTTTTGTTTATTTTTTTATATTTACAAATAACTCCAGTTTTTAGTCTGGCGTTTCCTATTCCTGAGCTTCTCTGCTTTCTTTTGGATTCCTTGGTTTCTTCCACTTCCTTCTTGCTGTGTGTTTCTTGTTTCCTTTCTTGTGTTAGTTTTCTCGCTTTCCTCGTTATCTTGTTTCACAATTTACCCTCGGTTTTCTCCGTCTGTAGCTGGCGGCATCTTTTGCTGCCTCATTTCCCCAGGTGCCTTTTTTCCCCTTGATTGTTCGATTGCCTTGTTTTTTTTAAGTCCTTGATTTTCTGGTTTCCATTTCTTCGCTAGGTTCTTTGGGTTTTGTTCCTCTCAGTTCTTGGCTGCATCATTTACATGTGTTCGCTCATTTCTCCTGTTTCTTTGGCTGCCTTGATTTCCGAGGGTCCTGGGTTCGCTTGTTTGCCATTGTTCTTTGGCCCTCTCATTTTCCTAAGATTGTGTTTATTTGTCTGCCTCTTTTCCTGAACTTCTCTGGTTCTCCTGGTTCCATTGGTTCTAGGGTTAGAGCTCCCTCATTTCCTTTGTAGCCCTCCTTGTTCTTGCTATGTTTTTCCCGTGTTTTCCGTCTGTTTGATCTCAATTCTGCTCTGCCCCTGGTTCTTGTTTGTGTTCTTGTGATATGAGCTGCATTGTAGCCTTTCATGATGATTACCGGAGCAGAAACCCCCCCCTCCCCTCTCCTTCCTCTAACTCCCGTACTGGTTGATAATTGTGATTAAGCTGATTCAGCACTTTGTGCTTTGCTTGGCGGTGATTCGCTGGGCTCTTTTGGAAATTTGTTCGTGTCACTGCTTTAGGTTTTTTTCCATCAAGTTTCCACGAAACCTTTTGAAGTTGGGCTTTGATTAGTAAACCAAGACTGCCATGCACGAGCCTCGCAGAGCAATTTCGTAAAAAACTTTCCAAAATAGTTGCCCAGAATATGACAAGTTGGTGTTTTTGTAATTGCTCAATGTTTGTATGTGTTTCTTTTTCCACAACATCCCATCAGGTTAATCCAATACCCCCCTCCACCCTGTAAAGGCGGCATCACCGTGACGACCGAAGACCTGGAGTGCCTTAGGGACGGCGAGTTCCTCAACGACGTCATCATCGACTTCTACCTCAAGTGAGTGCCGCGATCCGACCCGTGTCGATGTTTATTAATTAAAATGTTTTTTTTTTATTTACATCCTAATTAATTGTATGACCTCAAGGGAAGTAAAATTTATACTCTGTAGGTACCTGCAGCTGGAAAGAGCGGATCGGGACGTGGCCGAAAGGTCGCACATCTTCAGCAGCTTCTTCTACAAGCAGCTCACACGCAAACCAAACAGCAGCGAGGAGGAGGCCGGCGGCACGTAAGCGCCGCACACATACTCTCTCTCTTTCTCTCACTCACACACACACACACACACACACACACATGCTTCGACACACGTACTGTGTACAATAAATGTAAACTAGACATAACACATAACTCTAAACCTACACGCATAATATATATGAAACACATAAACCCTTGCAGTCTGAATGTATACACATGATGTTTGTGTGTGTGTGTGTGTGTGTGTGTGTGTCTTTCGCAGAGCCCAGTACAGACGACACGGCAGAGTGAGAACGTGGACCAGAAATGTCGACATCTTCAGCAAGGACTACCTCTTCATACCTGTCAATCAAGAGTAAGTTTTTTTTGTTTCCCCTTTTGGACACACACACACACACACACACACACACACTCACTTTTTCATGGAGAAAAGGTGTGTTTGATGAAGTCATGTCGTTGCTTAGAGACTGAAGGGGCAAATGAGACGAACAACATTGAGAGGGAAACATGTACTTAACAATCTCATATACACACACACACAAGTTTGTCCAGATGTTTGAGCCACAGACTCGACTTTAGTTTGGTTTGCGAGAATGCAGGGTGTCTGGTGAGATAAAGCAGACATTGTGTGTGTGTGTGTGTGTGTGTGTGTGTGTGTGTGTGTGAGATATTTCTATCTTTCAACCACCATCTCTGTCTCTGTCTTTCTCTCTCTAGAGCCCACTGGTACCTGGTGGTGATCTGTTTCCCAGGTCTGCTGCAGCCCGAATGTGTGTCGTGGAAGAAAAGCCAAACAGGTGCTCTACACACACACACAGACACACACACCACACACACACGCACACTCACACTCCCACACGTCTAATCGAATTACTTACAGCAGTCCTTGTTCCCTGCATGTGGTTTGGATGTCTCCCGGAGGTGTAAGAACAACTCGTTTCGGGTCTGAAATGACACGATGATGTAAACACACGCAGTCACGGAGGAACTGATCACACACTCCGTCTGACGCTCATTTATTCCGTTTGTTTTGAAAAATCCGTACATTTTGACTTGATTTTTTTCTTTTCACAGCTTTTACAGCTCGGATAAACATCACATTATAATGCAAAGAAACTCTGCTCTTCTGGGAAGATGTTCCACTAGATTTTGTGCAGAGTTCTTCGAGCTTTCATTTAGACACAAGGGTGTTCATAAAATTAGGCACAGATGTATGTGAAGTGAGGAGGCCTGGAGCTCTATAGCAGGAGATCTTCCACACATCTTTCCAACCCATGGAAAGCAGATGTTCCTGGCTTTGTGCATCGTCATGCTGGAACATGTTTGGGTCTCCTAGTTCATGTAAAAGGGGAACATTTCATACACTTGTGTGTTTCTCAAGAGTTTGAGGAAGAACCACATATGGCTGGAAAAATCTTGCTAGTTTCATCCCAAGGACATTCAGTACAATTGTTTGTCTCAAACTCACACACACAAATACACAGTAGGTCAAAAGTACTGGGACACCCGAATTGTATCGGAGATTGGATGCTTTAGAATGTCATTTTTCCTACATTTGAACTAGGAGACCCAAACCTCTTCCATAATACTGCATGGGTTACAGTGGAACATCTGCTATAAGGCTCTATCTATCTATCTATCTATCCATCTATCCATCTATCCATCCATCCATCCATCCATCCATTCATCTGATCAAAGTACACTAACCATGACTTGTCAAGTTGAGTGATAATTCGCGGACTCATTAACATAAGCAAATAAATAATGTGTGTGTGTTTGCAGGAAATTCGGCTGATCCAAAGGGCAATTCAAAGGGCAGCGCTCTTAAATCCAGCGATCTTTCGGTAACACACACGCACACATACACACATATATACAAGACCTTTGCCTTTGAAAACCTTGGACAGTTCCCAGATCTCTGCTCTTTATAGAGAAGAGCAATTCAAATACACAGCAATAAATATTGATCTTATGATCAGACGCGTTAAGGCTAAGAGGCACTGGCGCACTTTACCAGGCAGTATTTACAGGAGGATGTCAGCGCTAAGCCGGAGAAAACGCCGGGTGTTTTGCCAAACGTGTTTATAAAGTTTCGGGACGTTTTCCAAATGGCCTCGTTGGCTAAACACTCGACATGCCTAAAGCCCCCCCTCCCCCCCCCCCCGACATCTTTTCTTTTTTTTAATGCTTCTAATCAGGGATTGGATGTTGCTTGTGCTTTCTATGTATAACTTAGCAAAAACTTAAAAAAAAAACCCTCATTATGCTTTTTTTTATTTGTATTCAAAAGTATTCATTGGATATAAATGATATAATCGCAGTAATCATCAATGGACAACATGTGGGTGTGTTTCAGGACTGCACTGTGCTCACCTGCCAGAGGAACATGGTCACCAGGAGGTAGGAGAGCTTCTGAGAACAGCTCATTAAAATGTCTTTCATTTGTGTGTGTGTGTGTGTGTGTGTGTGTGAGAGAGAGAGAGAGAGAGAGAGAGAGAGAGAGAGAGAGAGAACTAAAGAAAAAGAATAAAAGAAAGTGGTGTTAAAGAAAGAAGGAATGAAAGAAAAAGTGGTATTAAAGAAAGAAAGAAAGGAAGGTGGTATGAAATAAATGTGGACGAAAGAAAAATAAAGATAGCATGCATGAAATACTGATGCATCAGAAATAATTAAATAAATGAATGACTGTACTGGTACTGGCTGTTACCATGGTAACTAAGGCAAGTCATCATGTATGTTACTACGTGCCCAGGAGCACATGCTGGAGTTCCACACACACTAAACAAACAACAGAGAGAGGGGCATGTAGGGTGAGTGCTGATCTGATTATTCTCTCTCTCTCTCTCTCTCTCTCTCTCTCTCTCTCTCTCTCTATCTCTCTCTAGGCCTTGCATTCTAATCATGGATTCTCTGAAGCTCTCCAACCACTGTCACATCTGCACGCTGTTACAAGAGTGAGTTTAACACAACTTTACTGTAGATATTAATATTATTAGGTATTATGTTGCCTTGTAGTTATGAAAGATGATGAAACCTTCAGCGTAAAGTTAAATGGGGGAAAATATTGTTTTTAAAGATAAAGTGAAGTTGATGTAGCAGAAACTTGCATAACTAAAATAAAGAAGTGATGGTAAAGGTGAAGAGCCCTGGAGTTTTGATGGAACATGTGATGGTCTCAGCCTAGTTCTTTCTATCGAACGATGAATTTGAAATAATGTGGAGATGACTTTATAACCCATCCCCGCTGTAGAAATGCTTTTCCTCTGTTTGGCATGATCTGGAGTTTCAGAGGTTCTGATTTGATTTAATTTGATTGATTGATTGATTGATTGATTGATAGAGAGAAAGAAAGAAAGAAAGAGAATATAAGTGGTATTAGAAAGAAAGAAGAGGTGGTTGATGATGAGCTGAATGTGTGAAGTTCATTAGTAACATTAGGCTGTTAATGACTGAAAGTAGGAGGGGTCTAGATGTTTTCCCATTTTTCCCCCTGGAGAGGACGACAGAAGTTTTGTTAGCTTTGTGCTTGTTGTACACACCCAGGATCTGCCTGTTACTGTAGCATGAGAGTATTATTTATGGACCGCTCTTCCTGGGACAATAAAAGGCAGAACAGCACAATTTGTCTGTTACAATAAAAATGCCTTCAGACTGCAAACGACTCATTTTGTTTTCGCTGTAGGAGCGTTTCTGATTTGAATTTTACCCAAGGCGCGCACACACACACACACAGAGTTTTGAGATGTGATGAACACGGTGATAAGCATGGTGGTACAATACTTTAGACTGTTGGATATATATATATAAAAATATATAAAAAGAACTATTTAGGAAAACAAACAGCTGTTAAAAACAGGAGATCTGGCAGGAGATACGCTGTCCAAGGTGGTGGGTGGGGTTTATTGGAGCACATGTGCTTCTCTGAGGAATCGCTGTGACGTTGCCGGAGGAAGCGCACTCGAATTGACCCGTCCTTTTGCTCCACCCCTTTTCAGGTACCTCCAGGTGGAGTGGGAGGTACGAAGAGGAACTCCACGAGTGTTCAACAAGGACAGCATTAAAAGGAGCCATTGCAAAGTGCCTCTGCAGGACAACAGCAGCGACTGTGGCCTTTACCTCCTGCAGTACGTCGAGAGCTTTCTACAGGTACACACACGTTTGGTACACGGTGGCGTCGTGCTGCCATGAAAGAGCATCGTCATGTCCGTATAGAATTTTGAGACGTGACTCGAATCTTTTCTGTCCCCGTCAGAACCCGATCGTCCACTTCGACCTTCCGCTCCGTCTCGAGCTCTGGTTTCCGCGGCAGCAGGTCCGCCGAAAGCGAGCCGAGCTCCGTGAGCTGGTACTCCAGCTGTATCAGGAGCAAGTGGGCGAAGTCGTGCGGGGCAGCCGCTGACACGACCGGGGGGCGGCTTTACACAGACGTCCGTTGCCTCCTCATAATGGGACGAGCTCCAGTCCCAAGAGCGACTCCGGTGCTGCACGGACACGTGAAAACACGACTCCTCATTAAAATTGTGATATCATGTTTCTTTAATTCCACGACGTGAAATCACCTCGACGAGGTTTTAGTGTGAGAGAACACAACGCTGTGTGAACGGAACTTAGAGTGACACCGTTTTACAAAAATATGAAGATTATTTGTGTTTCCTGTTTATTTATTGTTATTTTATATTTGTATAATTGGTGTTTTAATATATGAAGAAATAAACGAATAAAACCAGAGATGTATCGCTTGTAAAAACATGCGACTCTATTATTATTATTATTTTTATTATTATTATTATTATTGTGTGTGGGAGGGCCTCCCAGTTCCAGAAACTTCCAGAAACCTAATGCATGTTGCTGTGCTTCCTGATCGCTTGTGCAGCTGCAAACAATAACAGCCGGCGTTTGTTCCATGCTGGAGCTCCTTCTGCTTTTTGTCCCTCACAGGAGTGTGTATGGGCTGGATGTTAAAAATGAACCCCTCGAGGCAGTGCAATGTGTGTTTGTGTGTGAGCGTGAATCGTTCAACCACACACATGATACATGCTCTTCTTTTCATGCCCTTATCCAGAGTGACTATAGGCTATAGGGTTAGGGCCTTGCTCAGGGCCTTAACTTAGTGTGGCTGGAATTTGAACTCACGAGCTTCAGATGCAATGTCCAACCACTAAGCTACCACCACCCATTTTGGCAGATGCCCATATCCTGACCGACTTATTTTATTCTTCAGACGGAGCAGTTAAGGGGCCTGTTCAAGGGCCCAGCTTAGCGCTGATGGAATTGAAACTCATGACCTTCTTATCAGACATCCAGCATCTTAACCACTGAGCTACAACCTCCTTCCGCATGTAAACGCTCCGTATCAACAAGCAAAACAACGTTATGGTGTGTCCAGAGGTTGCTTTGATGCTAATTGTTACATCGTGGCTGCGCTGAAACATGTCCTTCTAGTGGATGGAGACGTGCAGCGTATTTCCCTTATGGCTTTATTAGGAGGCACAACTCCAAGCACCGGGAATTCACCCTGAAACACCAGGGTGGGATGCATGATGCATGAACAATCCTACTGGAATAAATTTCAGACGATATGGAGACAGAACCCTGGACCTCAAAGATATTTGCAAAACATTCACAGTTCTGCACTTCATGCACACCTAGACATGCGTTTGTGTATTCCTGCACCTTCTACGACTTCTGTAGTAGAGGGATTGAGCTGGGATTGGAGCGTCATGGCTATAATTAGATGTGACGTTGCATGGAGTTCTGGTGCCGCAGATTTGCTAATCCGGGCTAGGCTGGGAGATTAGCACCAAATTAGGTCCTCAGACAGTCACAGATGGGGTGGGATGCGACCCTCCCCCGTGTCTCTGCCCTAATCCAGAATTACCGCAAAAAGGCTTTCATGATGATGATGGCTCTCCGAGTTTCCGGGCACTGAGGCTATGGATAGGGCTCTGTCCTTTCAGATAATCCTCATCATAAACGCTTCTGTTAAAATAAAAGGTATTTGGTGCACCACAGGAATCTCCACAGCGTTTGGAAGAAGAGGTTTTCTTTTAAGAAAAGGGTAGAACCCTGTTGATAAACCAGAAACCCCCAGAAAAAGATTGTGTCCTTGTTGGTTGCTTAGTGACGTTTCTTCAATCCTTTGCTGGGAACTCTTTAAGGATCTACACAGAACCTTCGAACGTCTGTTTTTCCTTTGACCCAAGCGACAACCTTCCCACCCCAACACTTATTTTTAAAAGATGGGCCCTTTTAATAATAGAATTTGGGTTTGACTGGTCCTGGGGCCTGTTTTCCAGCAGTCTGTAGGAGATCAGCTCTGTTTCAGGTTTCTCAGGTGAGCTGTTCAGTAGCATCTGTGACTCCTGCCCCCTGTTTATCTCAGAGGACTTGAAACAAATAGGATTAACAGTGCAAAACCCCGGGTAAAGATCCGTGTTGAGCAGAGCCGTGGCATCTCAGAGACCTGTAACCATGCGCTAACCCAGGTGCCATGCTTTTTGGGGACTTGGGTTATCACGTGTATCATCTGCTTGATTTGAGTTTTTGTAAAAGAGGTCGCATTCGGGTTTCGAAACTCTAATGGCGGACATGAGGAAATGTGTCTGTTCGATGCTGATGCTCTTACTTTTGAACGGACACTTCTACTGTGACGCAGGTGTGTATTCCATTACTGTATAATAAATGTGCATTTATAAGTTCATTCAGTCAAGAAAAAACTGAAATTGTTTCTTAATATCTGTTTTATTAGTATTAATTTTGACAAAATTCGACTTTTTTCAATTGACCATCCAATTCCAGAATTAGTCCTCATTCGCTCTTATGATAAATAACCTCCAGTCTTCTGGGAAGATGTTCCACCAGATTTTATGGAGCTTTTTGGAGATTCATTCAGCCATAAGTGTGTTAGTAAATTCAGGTACTGATGTAGCTGAGGTAAGGAGGCCTGGGGTGTTCGCGTTCATCTCAGTAGGGTTTGAGCTGTATAGCAGGAGATCTTCCAACCTTCCACAGAAAAAGTTATTGATGTCTTAATACTTGCATGTAATGCATCTTGGTGGTTTCTAGATTGCTTGCTATATTGACTTAGCAGTACCATTTCAACATCATTTGATTTAGAATGATCTTGTTAATCACAACTAAATGCATTTTGTCAAAAGTATAAAGAGGTCTTTATTTTGACTTTATGGCTCATTGTTCCGAGTTTAAAATGGTCACAGTAGGAGAAAGGGCAAAGGATTGGATGTGTCGATGGTAGCACTTACTTTCTTTTGGGGCCAACTTTAAATGAATGTGAATTTCTAAGGCTAGTTTTTGCGATCTAGTAAAGAAAAAACAAAACAAAAAAAACATGTTTTTGGTAATTTACAGCATTCGATAAAGGGCATTATCAAGGTCAAATTGCAATTTTACTTATTCAAGAGGGCAGGTAAAGTTTAAAAACCTTGTTCAAGGGCCTTGGAGCACTTAGGGATCAGAGGTCCAACATCTTAACCATTGAGCTACCATTTAACACTGTGGCTTGTGATTATGTTATGCCATTAGCATTTAGTTGTCAAAGTATCCATGGGGTTTTGTGGTAGAACTCCGAAAAACTGTTCTTCTGTTTGGATTTTCCCATGATTAGCACCGTTAAACAATTCAGAACCAGATGCAGATGTTTACCTCAAACACGGCTTGTTAACACGACAAACACCTCATTTTGACCAATTAACACCAAACAAATACACTTTTTGGACTTATTTCTCTGTCCATGTTAAGATGGATCTGGTGATGGCGCTGAGCTGGAAGACTGGCATTTGGACAACGGTAGAAATTCCAGCGATTCACAAAATCAAACGATGGACAGCTTGATTTTGGCTTCAAGATCTGTAGAGGTGAACGATTCCCTGTCCAGGATGAAGCGAGGCATCCTGTTTCCGAGCGGAGTCAAGATGTGCTCTCAGGAGACGGTGAAGCAGGCAGTCCAGAACCATCTGGACTACTTCCACCTGAGAGGTAAGACTTTGTGGGTGCTGAATTCTAGATTCTGATTCAGTGCGCTTGTTGTGATGTTATTGTTCGCAGGTTCCCTTATTAGCCTAAGCTTCATACAAACAAATGTTTATTATGCAAACATTTTTTTTCTTTGGCGGTTCTTTAACGTTGGAACAGGTCTCCAGTTTCAGCGAATTGTTTTCAGAGCATTTGCTTTGTGGTTTCTCATGGCAAGTGTTTTTGGTCTTTATTCTCTTGTAAATTTCCTCATAATTTGTGAACTTGTGAAAGAGAACAAAACAACAAGCATCTCTCCATCTTTCCTTTTCTCTTTCGCTGCCACTACCACCAATTCATTACATACAAAAGATCGGTCTTCTTAGCCTGCCAGGAAAAAGTGTGTTTTCTGTCACAGAATCCAATTTAGTGGGTCAAAAGTTTGAAGGATATTCCCTGCAACAACAAAAAAATGCTATCCAGGATCCTGCGCTAGGCCTGTTTATTTTTCTAACACAGAACAACTTTGAGAAGAAAAAAAAATTACTCTTACTCTTTTACTTTTGATTTCTAAATAATGATCCGCTCGCACCAGCGCTTAGCGAAAGGCGGTGGATTGGAACTGACGTGTGTGGGAGAGAGTGGATCGACGGAAATGTTTTCATTATGACAGGCTACGCTTTCATTGTTGGTCTTTTTCCGTTTTGAAATAGCGATTTATCGTACGGGTTTGTGTCCCGGTTACGCGGCTTGAGTAATGACTCGGTTTCATCCATCGCCGGATTTGATTGCGTAAAAACGGGCTAACCTGAGCGCTTACATTTTTGGGAAAAAACGACGTGTTAGAAGTTAGGCAACTTTTGCCATCACTAACAGAATGACTCTAATCCAAACTCTGACACGTTTTCTCATTCTGTGTTGTGATTCAGTGTGTCAGGAGGCCGTCTGGGAGGCGTTTAAAATCTTCCTGGACAGGCTTCCTAAACGAGATGAATACGAGTTGTGGATTAACCGCTGCCTGAATAGCAGCATTTGCATCTTTGACATTGGCAGGAGCTTCAGCGAGTCACCTGAGCATCTCGCCATCGTCACCAGCGTAAGCATTTCCTACATATTCACCCCGTATGTCAGGAATACATGCTACGATCTGCATTAATCCTTGTTTGTGCAATGCTAATACAGGTAGTCCCCGATTTACGACGGAGATGAGTTTCGGATGACCCCATCATAACTTGAAAACATCGTAAGTCGAGACATGGCCTGGCCTATCCAGGAGTCTTAAAAATGGTGATCAGTATGGGGTTGTATACTATAATTTGTTAATAATTTAACAAATTAAAGTTCATAATCGAGCAAAAATGCAGTGCATAAACACGAGTGGAGGGCGCTGCCTTCTACACAAAACGTAAAATATTTGTACAATTTCTTTGTATATCTATCATCATCAGTAGATCGGAAAATTGTAAGTCGAACCATCGTTACTCGGGGACCATCTGTACTAGTATGACTACTGTCCAAACATGACTTGAGTACTCGAATCTATACTATTACTACTAATATTACTAACTTGATTATATTTGTCTTTGGTTGTCGTTTTAGAGGGTGAATATGGCTTCAACAATGGGGTGAGTTTCAGGTTTGCGAAGTCACAAATGCAAAAAAATACACCTTTAGATTTGGCCACTCAAAGTGTCCTAGAAAGTGCTAGGCCTCTAAAAACCACCAGAACAGCTTTAACAATCAGGATGGTTTTAAAATAGTTTTGTCACAGGAATTTCTAATAGGATGATTGGATCCAAAGAGAGGATTTTTGACATTTTAAGACCAAAATAAAACTAACTGATCTCCACTAGTTTTCATGTGCTAATATTGGGTGTTGGGTGGAATGGTTAAAATATCAAGGCTGGATAGTTAGGGATAGTCTTCTTGGGTTCTAAAAACTTATTTAGAAATAAAACCTCTGGCTTTGTTTTTGTTTAAAAGTACATTGAAAGATCTTGGTGTTGATTTCCAAATTGTCTTTTTTTTGGTACCTTCTCATTTTTCTTGGTTAAGCATTGTGCTTTAATGACGACATTTTCCTTTCCAGGCAACAGACTACAGCTGATCCTGCAAAAGCTGAAAACATCTCGGCCACTGATGGAGGTTGGTTTGCTTACCCTTCACAACAGATTACTAATCTAACAAGGAGTATCTGATTAAATTGGAAAAATTACAGTTGGAACAACCGATTTCTCTGTTGTTTGTCCATATTTGTATGTTCGGAGTCATCCTGTTTGATCAGGTTCACTGAAGCAGTTACAGGCACAAGACATTGCAGCAGTTCTTAAAACGTCCTTCCCTCAGAATAGCCTCTAATCCCTCTTAATTACTCAGAAACACCTGACAAAAGGACCGTAGCAGTGTTAGCATGCTGTGCCTGGTCTTTTAAACTGCTTGAACATGACTAAACATGACACCTGATTTAAGGGACCAAATGAAAGCCAAAAACACTAATGGTACAGTGTCACACTTAGTTTATTGGTTTCCATTGAAGACATGCAGCATTGTTTTTGTACATAATCAAGACCAGTGTTCCGAAGTGTATCTAATTTTCAAACGTCCCTAATCTCTCTACAGTTACCAGTGTGACTTCTCGTCTAGTAGATCTCAGTCCAATAGAATCAACAGATACAGAGGCTTTACTTAATCCAAAGGAACCTAGAGTAATCACAGAAGAGCCTGGGGTTGCTCGGATGGAATTAACAGTAACCACAGAACAGTCTTCGGATGCACCAATTAAAGTGATGGCATCCACACAGCAGTCTACAGTTACACCAAACATAGCTATTGTAACTAATGGAGAGTATTTGAATGCTCCAGAAGAATTAATAGTAACCACTGAACAGTTTATGAGAATTGCAACAGAAGTGATAGCAACTGCAGAGCGGTCTACAGATACTTCAACAGAATTAAAAGTAACCAGTGAGCCTCTGTCTATAAACACTCCAACAGAAGAAATACTAACTACACAATGGCCTATGGATATTTCAAAGCAAGCAATAGTAACCACAGGACAGTCTACAGATATTGCAACAGAAGTGAGGGCAACTGCGTATTCAAATGAAGCAACGGTAATCGCACAGTCTATGGATTTTGCTACAAAAGTAGTAACAACCGCACAGTCTATAAAAACTCCAAAGGAAACCATAGCAACCATACAACCACTGTCTATGGCCACTCCAACAGAAGAGATCTTAACCGTCGAATGGTCTACGGATCCTCCAGCAAAAGCTATAGTAACAACGGCTACTACATCGGAAGCAATATTGGCCACAGAACAATCTATGGACACAGAAATAGTAACCACACAACAGTCTATAATTACTCCGATTGTAGCTATGGTAAACATTGAGGGGTCTATAATTACTCCAACAGAAAAGATATTACCCACAGAACAATCAAATGTTGTTCCAAAAGAAACTACGCCAACCAAGTTGATTAATACTCCAATACAAGCGATATTTGAGATATACCAGTCTAAAGAGAAAGAAGTGATAACAATGTCCAGACAGTCTATTGTTACTACAAATAAAGCTATAGTCTCGACAACACAGATTACAGAAGATTTATTCCAGGTCCCCAGTATGGCCACACAGCTGGATGACACTCCAGTGGTCAGTGAAAAAACAGCTTTTGATTTGACCACTGAAGATTCAGGGGTAAATCCTGATTCTCTGACAGAAGTAACTAGTCAGACGACTGAGCAGATAAGCCCAGAATTTGACTTGGAAATGAACCATAATATCGCTAAAATACCTACTACTACTTCTACTTCTACTACTACTAAAGTTGCCTTTGAGAATGCTAAGAATGGCATTACTGTCAATTCCGGATTAGAGAAAACCCTAGTAGACATAGAGGAGGCATTACCTGAAGAAGCCATGCAGGTAGACGATAATGATGGTGTTGGAAAAGAACTACAATCCTCACCCAGCCCTTCTGTAGTCACCACAAATGAACCCAGTGAATACCAGCAACCAGAATGGGATACACTTGAAAACACCCTACCTGGTGACTCTTTAGACACATCTCCAGATGAACCGCCACGTTCTTTTAGTGATGACACACATGAAGAAGGGTCTGTTATTGTAGAAGAGGTAGCCAGTGGTGAGGCCACCAAATTCAATGTTTCTGAAAAGATGGAAATCCTTGCAGGGGCTGATGTTTTAATTGAGGCCCCTACAAGCAAGCTGTCCATAGCAAATAATACACCAGTAAATAAAGATGTCTCTGTCAGTGCAGAAGTTTCATTTGGTTACACAGCAGAGGACAACCCAGAAGATTTATCTGAAGATGCTAGGCATAAACTTGACATTGTGTTTGGTGGGACGCCTACAAATATACCAGAAGATGCCGCTGAAGCAGTACCTTCTGTTGAGAATGCAGGCGAAGAACAATCAGAAACAACAGTGCAGATTGTAGTCAATGAGGTGCCACCCAGCACTATTATACCTGTTGAAAGTACCGAACCTGACAGTAAAGTGATGCCATCTGTGGTTATTCCAGACACTAACAGTAAAGATGTCACTAATGCATTTACGCTTGACCCTAGTGTTATCATTCTGGATGTGGATGATTTCACACCTAATGCCGGACTTACCACTTGGGATTACACATCTGGAACCCATCACATGGAAATCAACATTAATCAACAAGAAGAAAGACTTGAAGAGAATGCAGTTGAAGAAAAGATGTTGGAAGTTATACAGGACACTACCTCACCCTTACCTGGAACAACAGCGTTGGACGGAACTGCAATTTTCAAAGATACAAAAGATCTTGAAGCCATAACTTTACACATACCTGAGACTGCACAACATACCGTGGTCTTTGATGTTCAGCCATCAGAGTTTCCTGTAAATCTAGACAAATCGACTGGGACCCCAGAAGAGGATGACATACCTGCACCAGTAGTTGAGGTTGAGAAATCTACAGTTGGCCTAAATGAACCGACAACCAACATACAGCAAAACACCGGCTCATTGATGTTACAAGCATCCACAAATATCTCTAATACCATAATAGGGAAGGGAAACATGGTGCGTAGCAACAGTCAATAATATTATCTATAGAATCAATTCCAGAAACCTTATCCAATGTCTTTGCTGTCCGTTGTCCAGATTGGCAATGAAATCGACGAGATCTTGCCGCGGCCTGCGCGATCGAAAACGGATCATGTGGTGGAGCTGAGCATTAAACTCCGAGGAGAGTCATACGATGATGCTCTCAGAGATCCGACAAGCTTTTACTACCAACATCTGTCTGAAGAGTTCATTGAAAAGGTGCGTTATAGGCTTCCTGCAGGGTTAATGGCATCAGCATGGGAAAATGAAAAAAAAAGTTAGTAAGCAGGCTTGTATTATACAATGTCAGAAAAAAACACCCTGTCAATGGGGGCTGTACCCTTAAAGATACACCCACTGGACACATTAGTATAGGTACATATTAGTACCAGGTTAGACAAAAATGTAACTTGTACCTTAACTGGTGACTAATTAGCATCTCTTTGGGCACATTTTTGCGGATGAAATGGTACAAACATGACTTAATGAAAGTTGGAAACATATTTCTACCTTAATTTTCCCCCTGGAAAGGTTTGAATTAGTACCTTAAGATGTAACTATGAACCTTGGCGTGTACAACCACATCAATTGTATCCTACATATGTACCCCAACTGAACCGCATTTTCATACCGTCTGTCAAAACAGCTAGTTTTTGGAAATCAAATGGAATTTTCAGATACAGGGTCTGGAAACTGTTCTGCAGCCGCTGTTTTCTTGTTTAAAAACCATCTGCTTGATCACTAGCCAAAAATACAGCATCCTGATATTCTGGAGATCCCGAGCTGAAATTCTGACTACAAACACATTCTCTGTAGCATTTTCCCCTCTTTTTATCATTTTCAAAAAGTGCTATTTTTCTTTCATATTGACAATTGTTTTGTTCCAGGAACAACATCCAGAGGTATACAAAGGGCGTTCCCTCTGTGCTAATATCCGAATTTGCCTTATAGGAAATGCACAGTACAGTTTACATCACCGTGTTTGGTGTAGTGATGCCTTTGGAAATCTGTCAGCTCGTGCTAGGGAAAGACCAAGCTCATTCCCAGATGCATTCTCATTTATTGGGATTTCATTATTTCATGCGAGTCCTGTCTCCTGGAAAATCCCTAATATCCCATTTTACATTGCCCCTGCTCTTTCTTTCCCTTTTTTTCTTTCCTAAAGATTGAAGATGCCTATAAAAAACTTCCAGGCTTCCAGAGGGTTTTTATTCGTGAATTCAGGTGAGGCTTGACTAATATACTCCTAAGAAAAAAAAACGACTGCAAGGTCTATCATTTGAGATGTTGCTAAGAACTTTGTTCCCTTCTTCTCTCCATGACAACAAAACCAGGCCACAAAAAGACATCCAAGGGTAAGTAGTTTTCCTATTTTCCACTTGAACTCGTACTCTGACCTAACAGCTATATATCTCTATTTTTCATATGGGCATTTATGGCTCACGGTTTACATGCGACGAACACAAAACAGATTTTTCTGATGCTAATCGCGAGACTGCTGAGTCATCACTTTATAATACCTGCACGAAAATTACCCACGAGACTGATAAATCTTATAAACTGGCAGCAAAGTGTTTCCCTCCGCTGCCATATCGCACAAGCAGCTGCAGGATTTGGGAACTTTTGACTCCTCCCAAACCAACTAATGGGAATTTCATGTGCGTGTGTTTTTTTTTTTTTTTGTTGTTGTTGTTTTTTTTACGCTGCAGGACGTTGGAACCTGCTGCATTTTAGTGTTTACATTCTATGTTGTTTTACGGACTCTGCATCTCTGATCTCAAGACTCGGTGGTGTTTATGGTTTAGACATAGCTTTTACCGGCTAGCGTTTGTGTTTTTGTTGCATTACCCGACCTGACATTTCAGATTCCTTGAAAATGGATTTAGGTTCTAATTCCACTCCCATTATTTTTTTCCCCCAAAACAGAAAAAAGAAACAAGCCCACCAACACAGCATGTATTAGCAGCTCAATTGAAATAATTTTCACCAATTGTAAAACTTTATTTAGTTACACGTTGTGAGCTCCTTGAGACCTCTAAAGCACCTAAGAAGAGGGTGTTGATGTGTATTAGCATCCTGGCTTTGCCTCTTAGCCTGCAGGGGTAAAGATCTAAGATGTAAAGGAGATTATAGATGTCAGGGGAGGGAAAATGAATCTGAGTCATCACTTTATAATACCTTGTACAAAATCTGTAATCTGTAACCTGGCAATGTTTCCTTATTGTAATAGAAAATAAGGGGCAATAATAAAAATAAAGCGCTACGTCAGTGATTTTTGTTGTTGTCGTTTAAATTCAATGGGTGTCATATATCAAATGCTAGATGTCCCGGGTGGCAGTTTTGGTCATTAAAATGTATTACTGTGAGGAAAGACAACCTGAAATGAATAGCAAATGAATGAGCCTGACCTTAAGCACACAGGAAATGCTTCTCTAAAAAGAACACACATTCTTGCATAGTTTAAAAAAAACATCTGGTCTGCTTTGCAACATTACTTTAATTTTAAGATTAGACAAATAAAAAATCCCAACATGGAAATGATTTGAAGTATTAATGCGAAGCCAATTCCAAAAAAAGTTGGGACACTGTGCAAAATGTAAACGAAAACAATGCAATGATTTGCAAAACTTATCAATCTGTTTTCTATTCTTAACAAAAATAAATAAATAAATAAAAAACCAAACATCAAATTTTTAAACTGAAAATATTTAGCATTTTAAGGAAAAAAATATATTTTTATATTTTGAATTGCTGAAACGTGTAACAAAAAAGTTTGGACATTGCCATGTTAAGCACTGTGCAGCATCACGCTTTCTGTCTGTTTACATTTATAAACTAAGGAAACCAGTTCCTGAAGTTTTAGGGAAAAAATTTGGTTCCATATGATTCAGATCCAGGACTCTAGCTGCTTAACAGTTCTGGGTTTCTTTTGTTGTGTTTTTCATTTCATGATGCTCCAAATGTTTTCCAAACGATGCGGCAAATGGTAAAAGGTCTTTCAACTTTTTTTTTAAATTGTGGTTGTAAAGAATTTTTTTTTATAAAAAGTGAATCAATTTTCAACTTGAAAAATGTTCTTCTTGGAAAAAGTTGGAAAATCGTCTGTAGAACATTGCTAGCTTGATCTATAGGACTTTTTGCCTTCTGTTTCTCAGAGGGCTTGCGGTGGTGGTACATTACGCCATCATGCTGGAAGGAGACGTAGCTGGCATTAGCAACGAGACCATGAGCGACATCACCCTCCAGTTCAATCAGGTGGAGAAATCCTATACGGACCCAGAGGAGCTGCCCACCGTGGTCTACACTGTCACAGACTTACGCCATTACATCACTCAGGCGCTGCACAAAGAGAGCCTGGGGAACAATGGAAACGCCAGTTTGGATGTGGACCCTGACTCTCTGCAGCTGGAAAATGGTATGAAGCACTCCAAAAAAAAAAAAAGAGTTCCAGTTACATACACATGTCGATGGCTGGAAGCCAATGGAATTATGGGTCTGATGAGAGCTTTATACCCGGTTATACTCACAAGGACGCTTGGCTTTGTTTTGAAATAGAACCAGAAAGCCATTTTCAACTCCTAATCCTAATTATGATTATTTCAACACACTAGGGATGGAACCAACGACAGATCGAACAAATAATGTGTTCTAAACAGATATCAATACTTTGTTTCCTTTTCAACAACTTCATATCTTCTTGTTCTGGCCATGCTCGAGATCTGAATGGTTGGACCTTTAAAGGACCTTTTCCACTCTTGTTGCATCTGCAAAGGTTCTTATCTCCAGCTGGAGAAGCCCCCCATTCTCCAAGTCTCAAAACTGATGCCATGGTCGTTATAAGTTATGCTCAGCATTTCCCCGGTACATAATCCCATCTTATTTGTCTCTATTTTTACTTTCTCAGTGGAGACGTTGCCGCTTTCCAAACCGACCAGCAGACCGCTCGACTCCAATAACATGATGGTGAGTTAGGGGTCATTGCAAAGACCACCTAGTTATTAGAAAACCATGCCTCTTTTTGTATTTTTCTTTCTTATTTCAGCTGGCCACATTTTCATGTGCAAATAGTTTCTGAGAATTCGAATTTTTTTGTTTTGTACCTTGGATTGCAAACTCTATGCTAAATGCCAAATGATACCCAGTAATGGCAATCATTAGAAATAGCACAAGTAATTTTAACAGCAGCACACTTTTACCCCTTCCCTGACACTCATTACTCAAACCTTTTATTTATTTATTTATTTATTTATTTATTTATTTTTACTATTTTTTTTCTCGTATGCCGTTTTGCCTTGCTATGACATTGAGCATGTTTTTTTTAATCACTGGAAAGATGCAGCTGAGAACCGAACGGTTGAGATTCGACATGTTTCTCGGCCTTGGAGTCTCATTCATACATACTCGCTTGCTTAGATGATGTGTGTGTGTTCACATGCGTTTATGTATTTTCACTGTGTTTTCCCTTTGTTGTTTGCATACTGTTAATTGCCCCTCGAGGTACACCACAGGGACCTCACGAATCAAGGAATCGAGGAACGCTGGCTCGCAGGCTGTAAAAAACTGCTTTTTAATGGCTGCTTGGTGTCACCCTGTGGTCCGCCTGCTGCAGTGACACTCCATTTATTGCCTCGTTGATCTTGCAGCTCGTAAATAAAGTAACATCATGTGCTTGCCAGGATGAACTGCAGATGGGAGACAAATTAACGGGAGGAACGAAATGTGTCTGTGTTGCAATGTTTATTTATTTTTGTGCTAGCAGGCGTTTCATTCACTTGTGTACCTCTGCAAAGTCTATTACAATTATTTAATTTACCCAATGATGGATGTTATGTCTTCCAAGGTTGACCCTGCCCCCTGCTTTCATAACCCCTGGCTACTGTAATGGTTTGTTCTGAATCATGTACTATGGCCTTCGTTCTCAACCTATGAGAGATTTTTTCAATTTTCTCCATCTCATCATCATCATCATCATCAGAACACCAGCGGAGCGGAAAATCTTTCGTAAAACTGGAGTTACATTTTCACAGAGAGCACTGGAAGCTGTTCTGGCGGTTAACGGTGGCCCAACACCTTTCGAAACACCCTCGACAGCGTGTTGAGTAATGGAAGAACTAAAGCATTACAGTTACGATTTGAACTCATGTCCTGCTTGGCATCTGCGGTCGTAGAGAATCGCTATTGATATAGTTAATGGCGAACTCGGGTTTCACTTTGGCTGCACATTCGAAATTCTTTACAGTTAAATGTGTATTTTCCACAGTGACTCCAGGAAAGCTATCTTTCCACCAAGGAGATTAAGAAAAAATTTTCTTCTACTTTGATTTGGAGAGCAGTGAGTTTCCTTGCTATGGGCTGGGATTTATAGAAGATATTTTCAAAAAATATTGCTGCTGATTGTATTTTTAGCAATCACCCATGTTGATCAAAAAATAGTTGGTAGCAGCATGGACCAGGTTTTAAAGGTGTTAATTGAGTTTTGCTTGAATTGACACTGCAGCTATATTCTTTTTGCCTCTTCAGGACAATGTGCTGACTGCAGAAAAGCCACCTGACATTCCAGTGCTTGAATTTCCCAGTAATGATGTCTTCATCAACAATGAGGACTTCCTGTTTGACACCCTGCACCCGCGTCACCCCTGGATAGGCCCGGAGACTGGGGTGCTTAGTGAAAATGACATCATTACCGAAAACAATCCACCAAAATCACGTACAGAGGTTCCACTCAAGACAATGGACACAGAAATTAGCTCCAAATCAGATGAGACCAGCAGAAAACCAACACCTACTACAGACAGTGTGGGTCTAGAAGGTGGGGTTACATCAAAGTCTTTTTTGTAATAAATGAATCCATACAAATTTGTTTTTTTATTTAAAAATAAGTTCCTTAAACAGATTGTAGAATAGCACCTGATCCAGTTAAGTATGCACTTGATGCTGCATTGAGGTCATGCACGTAGCTTAATTAGGTTTAAAACAACATGCAACTGAGACTCCTGCTTACTGATTATTGTTGTGCATGTTTCTTCCTCCATTACAGATGAAATGAGCATTAAAGAAGAAAGCTTTCATGAAACCACAACCTCTGCAAACCCTAATCCTGTTACTGTGCTTCAGGAATCCCAATCTACCCAGTTTGAAGCTAAGAGTACTGTTACAGTAATTCCTTCTGTAAAAACTCCAGGGGATAAAGATTCAATAAAAGATGAGAATCCAGACATGGGGTCTGGATCAGGCTTCTCCATCAATGACCTAATCTCTGACAAGTGGCCATGGGTAACACAGCGGACTGCGGTACCCTTAGAAAAAGCCAAAGACCGGGAAGAGCATGAAATAAAATTAGTCGGAGAAAACGAGAAATCGGAGGTTCTTGTCGTGCAGACATCAACAGTGTCATTATTAGACAATGTTATTATATCTCAAGATGTTAACGTTCATGACACGACTACAGAAATGACCCCAGTGTACTTTAACATGAAAACCCAGAGGGAGCTTTCAATGCAGACTACAGAAGATTTTGAGAGTTCTGATTTCCACCTAGGTGAACTGTTCACTCCTGTTGCTGCTTTAACTGATCTGCCCAGGCCAATCTTTGCTACTACAATCGAAGGTTCAACAGTCCAAGTCTCAGAGGTTAATCCTTCAAATGAAAATTCCCAGAGTGCCACTAGTCCCACAAAACTAACAGTCACATTGGTCTCAGAAGCCTTCACAGCATCTATTGATGTTAACCCAGAGGACACTACAACAGAAACAAATACTGTCCTGGTTGCCACAGAACCTCCCACGTTTGTCGACATTGAGTTTGAAACCGTCAAAGAGTCTTCCATTTTTTATGGTCCTAATGAGCAACTTTTAATTAAAAATGTGACCCGTTTGCCAGCGATCATTGACTTTGAGACATCAAATGCTGACTTGGAGATTATCGAAGACGTTGCATTTGCACTCACACAAGCTCCCACTGTAGAACTTCCTGACGAAGACCTTGTCAAAGATGAAATCATTGTGGTGACCGCTGAAGCTGTGGAATCAGTCACTGTAGTGGCCACAACTCGAGCGCTCTCAACCGCTTCATACAGTCATACATCTGACAAACTTATTCCTACAGAGATGACATCGCAGACGTATGGTCACTTAGTTGTAGATATAGACACTAAAAACGATGCAATCGGACCCACGGAAGCAGGTACCAATGAAGTCAAACTATCCACAGCAACTTACCCTTTCACAACTTTAGTCACCCACAATGGCACCAACATCTCCGAGAAAGACCGCCCATCTACAACCATACCCCCAGTCTTTGAAACGACCTTTCAATCTACTGATAGTATAATGGGGATCGGAGGCGATCATCTAGCCACTAACGGTCATATATCAACCCCTAGTATTTCAGACCAAATTCTTTTACATGAAAACAGCAATAATGACAGCAGCACAGCACAGTCTCGCATTCCAGGCAACCCCAGCATAACCGACCTTGATGTGTCCTTTGACATTATCCAGTATGATGATGAGAATGGCAGTGGATTTATACATGGTACTGACATGGCCAGTGTCGCCATGCCAGTGAGTCCTGGCCGGGCTCTGATGGTATTTTTTAGTCTGCGGGTCACCAACATGATGTTCTCGCAAGACCTTTTTAATAAGAGCTCCTCTGAATACAAATCTCTGGAACGGCAGTTTTTAGATTTGGTAAGAAATCACCCAATGAGCTAATTTGTGTGGCAAATCTTGGTGCATTTTTAAAAAAAATATGCATTCTCCCTTTATGTTTGTTTGTCCCCCTAGCTGGTCCCATATCTACAGTCTAATCTTAGCAACTTCCAACGCCTGGAAATCTTAAACTTCCAGAACGGTAGCATTGTCGTGAACAGCAGGATGAAATTCAGGAAGCCGGTTCCCCGTGAAGTGACGTCTGCGGTCTACCTTATTCTCGAGAACTTCTGCAACACGGCATACCAGACCATGAACCTCGCCATAGACAAGCACTCCCTGGATGTCGAATCGGGTACGTTTTTAAAAGCATAGCAAGTGTTAGGGAAGAAGTATTAGGGAAGCGTTTTCTAAAGCTGACACATTTTTTACACTCGTCTGTCCTGCTCAAGTGCTAGACAGTCTCTGTCACTAACATGGGAGGTGATCCTTCTTGGGATTCCTGGCCCTTGATCAGAACATTCCACTTGTACCAATTTTCACCTACTTCTGAGGGTAACAGGAGTATTCTGGAAAATCTTGTGTAGTCGAATTGCTCAACCCCAAATCACGAGTTGTTTTTACGCCCCGCAGCAGGCGCAGCGTAATTGGTAGCAGATGCCTTTGTTATCAGACGGAGCCTTGATATTAAAAAGTGTTTTTGTTTCGTACAATAAACACGCATCTAATTTGGTATGGTCAGTTAGATGGTCGAGGGAAATGGGCTTGGATTGAGTTAGTCTGATGTTGATTTTTTTGACACCATTGTATTTTTGGTTCCTCTTGCCCATGTATGTATCTGATTCCATTTTTTACACCCTGGAGGGGGTGTTGTTTAGACCTTGTTGCTTTTTCCATGTCATTTTAGCTGTATTTTGCCTGCAATTCTATGCTGGCATTGGATATTGTATTTTTGCATGAGTCCTCCAAGTACCTGGCTTGGTTTTTACCCTGCTACCCTGCAATGGCTGCTTCCCCTGACTGATTGATGACTGTTTATTTAATCTGGACTCCTCTGACCACTCTCAACGATGTATTGTTTATGTGCCAAACATTGAATTGTGGTATAAAAAAAAAAAACAAATCACCACATTACAACAGGAACCACAAAACCCCCACCCCCCCAAAAAACCCAATGAGAGCGTTTAGATTTGAGTCAAATAGTCAGATGCTAAATAGAGTCAGACCTGAGTTGTTTATCAGTAAACACCTTTGAGACTGTTGTCTTGGCTTAGCCGCGTGTTGTTTGTGTGTTCTTGCTGAGCTCGGACCACATATAATCTGTCTGAGCTGTTTGTGCTTAGCACACGCTTCACCAAACAGTGGGTCATTTCCCTTCAGTTAATAATCTTATAGCTTTGCCCTTTGTTTATAGAGCTCTGTGCTCCTTCGAAGTGATCCTTTGATTAAAATGATATACACAATAAAGTTTGTCACCTGACCATCAGATTGCTTTGTTCTTGTTTTTTTAATGTCCCATTTCACATTTAGTCCCGTTTGCTGTTAAAATAATCTCGACTCTTCTGGGAAGATATTCCACTTCATTTTTTGGAGATTTGTGGAGATTCAGGAGAAAAGGCCCGTGGTGCACTCAGCGTTCCAGTTCATCACAAGGGTGTTCCATAGGGTTGAGGTTCTGAACAACAAATGGTGACATGGGTACTCCTCTCTCTCGCACGTCTATAGGTGACAGGGCGGACCCATGTAAGTTCCAAGCGTGCAACGCATTCTCGAAGTGTACGGTGAACCGCTGGAGCAGCGAGGCAGAGTGTGTATGCGACGCTGGCTATTTTAGCGTAGATGGCCTGCCGTGTCGGAGCATCTGCGACATACAGGAGGACTTCTGCCTTAACGATGGCAAATGCGACATCATACCTGGCAAAGGTGCCATTTGCAGGTAAGAGTGCGGGAGAGTGTTGTGTGTGTTAGGTGGTGTAACGGTACACAAAATTCACGGTTTGGTACATACCTTAGTTTTTAAGTCCCGGTTCAGTTCAGTTTAAGTACAATTACAGGGAAAGAAATGCAAAACATAAATGCGTGTAATGTTACACCCTTAGTATGTGTGTGTGTGTGTTTAAACACTGTTTGTGTGCAGGTGTCGTGTTGGGGAGAATTGGTGGTATCGCGGGGAACGCTGTGAAGAGTACGTCTCAGAGCCTCTGGTGGTCGGCATCGCCATCAGCTCGGTGGCTGGCTTTCTGCTCTTTGCCTCGGGGGTGGTGTTCTGCTTGACTCGGATGCTGCGAGAGCAATACGACAAAGACGACTCTGAGGATCCGCTGCGGTAATCAAAGCGGGATTTTGAGTTGTCAAACAAGGGGGTGCAGGACCATGACCATGATATCTTTACCACCCATTTCACATTGTATCCTCATGCTAGAGGTGGTAGATCATTAGTTAAAGCTTAGGGTTACTGATTTAAAGGTTGGGGGTTCAAGCACTGGTATTGCCAAGCTGCAACTTGTGGGCCCTTGAGCAAGACCTTTAACTCTATATGCTCCAGGAGTGCCGTATCATGTCTGACCCCCAGCTACCTAACATAATTGGGGTATGCTAAGAAAAGAAAGTGGGAAGATGTTCCATTAGATTTTGTGGAGATTTGTGCGAGTCATTCAGCTGCAAGGATGTAAGTAGGTCACGAGTCAGGCTCTGATGTAGGTGAGGTGAGGTGAGGAAGCCTGGGGTGCAGTCAGCATTCACATTGATGAATGTTCAATAGGTTTGGAGCTCTATAGCAGGAGATCTTCCACTCCAACCCATGGAAAGCATGTCTTCATGGAGCTGGCTTTGTGCACAGGCATTTGGCAGGCTGGAACAAGTGTGGATCTCCTAGTTCAAGTGAAGATTTCATTCAAAGACGTAATACAATTGTGTACCTCCAACTGTGTGTGTGTCAGTAGCAGCCGTGATGTGATAGCAGTGTGCTAATCGATTTCCTTGCTAATCATTTTAGCCTTATAGAAGATTTCAGGTTGGACCATGAATAAATGTGTCTTGTTTTTTTCTGCTTGCTTATTTTTCCGTTCTACTTGCCTAGTTTTAATGGTGTATAATTGTTCCCAGAGGACATGTGAAGGTTGTTTTGTTTTATTCCGAATTGATAAAACAGGACATCATGCTATTTTTTTTAATGAACAACAATAAAACATTTTTACCGTTGCTAATTTGCTAATATACTTTTTTTTGTGTAGCCGGTTTGGTGTTTTTTTCTTCAACATCATGTCATGTATTGATGTTTTACTCCTCAATATTTGTTCTCTTTCTCAGGCATGAAGACAGAGTACCATCTTTGGAACGGGGGAGCGGGTTGAGCTCCGTGTATGGGAGTGACGTAGCATCGGGATGCGGACAATATCGACAGACGTATTTTGATACTGGCAACGAGATGCGGCATGTCTACGAGAATGCTCAGCTCACTCCTGAGGTGTGCACTCTGTGTGTGTTGTGTGGGTGTGTGTGTGGTGTTTGTGTGTGTTTCCGCTACTGAATGAATCAAAAGGAAAATAAAAAAGTATAAACTCACCAAATGCGGGGAAAAAATCTAAATTGTGAGACATAAAGTCAGAATTGTGAGTTTGCATAATGCAATTCTGAGAAAAAAGGTCAGAATTGTGAGATAAATAAAAAATGTATTATGATTTTTCAAAATTAAGCATTGATGTAAAGGTTAAAAAGGCCTGTGGTTCTCTCTCTCTCTCTCTTTTTCACCCACACTTTCTCTTCCTGCAGGAAATCCCGGATCATGTTCGGATCCTCGATCTCTCCGCCAAAGACCACCGTTTTTCCCATTTTGCACCGCAGCTTAGAGTCTGAGATTACCCAAGGTTTATCGGTTTTCTTTTCTTTTTTTTTTTCTCGAGCAATATATTCTGTTCCAGAACGTAATTATTGTCAATTTCTACCCGAAAACTCCAGAAGATTTAAAATGCAGGCTGTCATCAGGCATTATCTAACATCCTGAGTTTACATTTTGCATTCAATTTTTTATTATTATTATTTTTTTTAACCAGAACACTGCTTAAAATGTGGGTCCTGATTGGTCAGGAGGGGGCGGCTCATTTTCTGAAGGCTATGGTTTCTGTCGATTCCCAAGGACGCTCATGATGAACGCTATACACATGTACCTCATTTGGTTCTACATATAGAAAAATATATTTTAGTATTTATTTATTCATTTGTTTGTTTTTCTGGACTCGTTTTCCGAACACTTATTTTTGGGTTTGTCGGTGCCTTTGATTTTTTGGGTCGTTAGTTGTTACAATTGTAGCGTGAGATGCTGAAACAATGAGGCATTTAGACAAATGTTGACTCGTATATATATGAAAACAATACCGAACCTGTGTCTCATGTTTTTCCTACAGGAGGTGTGTTTATAGGTGAGTGTGAAGCGATGCAACGCTGAATGATCAAGTTTTGCTTTTAAACGAATCGCTTTTAATTAATGTGCATATGGATGAAATAAATTCTGATTTTAATGTAGATTGTGATTTTTCAAAAACATACACCGGTTGGCTAAAAGTATCGGGACACCTGAATTTTCCCTCCATATGTGGTTCTTCCTTAAAAGGTTAGCACAATGTTCGAGGCACACAATTGCATAGGACATCTTCAGACTTGCTAGTGTTAATTCTTTTATTGGAGCTAGGAGATCCAAACCTATTTCAGCATGGCAATTCCTGTGTGCACAAAGCCAGCTTCATGTATATATACGATTTAAATGGATTAGAATAAAAGATCTTAAATGGCCTGTGATAGAGATCTGACCTCAATCCTATTGAAAAGAAAGAATTGGAACGACACCCCAGGCCTCCTCACCTCACCTTCATCACTACCTACATTCACTAACAGCCTTGATGAGCCTCTACAAATCTCCACTCCGCAATCTTGTGAAACATCTCCAAGAGTGGAGGTTATTCTAACAGCAGATGGGAACTAAATATGGAATGGGAGGTTCAAAAAGAAGCATATACCAACCTTATGCTCAGGTGTCCACAAACTTTAGTCTATGCAGTGTATATTAGAACCTACACAATGCAAGCCAATGGCTTTTAAGCAAAATCTTTTTTTTTTTTTAAGAATTAATTAAAAAAAAAACGAACGCTTGATAAAATGTCTAATAAAAGGAAAGGAATATTTCTGCGGGACAAACACTTCAACAACTCGGCAATAAAAGTTTGTTGGGTTGTTGGGCTTGGTCGTTGGCAAATCGTGAATTTTTTTTTTCGTAACACCCGTTCAGTTCCTCGCTTCTGGCCTGCGATATGTTATTTTTTTCCCCTTTTTGAACAGCTCAAGATGTTTATCTGTCAAGTATCAAGCTTTATGTATTCCTTATTTCAGTGTAGATGCAGTGTAATGTGGTAACATGCAGGTTTTTATTGTCTAATAAAGTAAAGTTTATTAGCATTTGTGCTTTTTTTCTGTGCTTTTTTCCCGATTCCTTTCCATACTGGTTTGCTCGGGTCACTGCCTGGTATACAAACACCGACGTAGGTCTTTTGTGAAACACATTCTCTGGACAGCACGAAAGCAATTAGCGTGTTCTCTGGATCGTATGCGCCGTTGTGCTCGTCTGCCGCTGCGTTTTTTTTTTGCTGGACATGTGTCTAGGGATAATTTTATCCTAGCCCAGACTGTAGATTCATGCAGCCACAAGTGGCTAGACAACCTGCAAACAAACAAACAATTTCCCCACATTTTTGTTTTCCACACTTGACTGTTGTCTCGTCTTCGTAAAGATTTTCAAAATCTTTTCCGATTTAAAAAGAAACTAGTACACGTATCTATTCGCTGGTCTACGCACCCCGTCTTCAGAAGCAGGATTGGGAAACGTCATTGTACAGTAACAAGCTAGTGAGGTCATTTGGCTTGTGCTTAAAAATATTATGCCTTATGTAATTTATACATGTTTCCAATTATGAAAGAAAATATATAGCTGTTTTTCTTCAGGCATTAGGCAGCCCACACACACACACACACACACACACACACACACACACACACACATACACACAAAGGAGTCCAGGAACATACTTCTGACCACAAGGAAGCAAATGACAAAAGCAGATTACGAATGTTTCCTCCTCGGCAGTAGAAAACCATCTTTTATATATATTTATATATATTAGGTAAAATTCCAGTCCCTCTACAGTGGCTCTAGCACATGGCGTTGTCCCTTTCCAGCTGCTGGCAGGAGTGGACGATTATTCCCTCAGGCCCTTCCACAGAAGCTTACATAATACAGATAGTGGTTAGAACCTGGAGGAAACCCACACGTACAGTAACCTGAGCTTGGTGTCAAACTTCGGATTCTGCAGCTGTAAGGCGGCAGAACTGCGATTCAAGGTAATAAGAGGTATTTGCAAGGTGCTGAGGAGATGATGGAGATCTTCTCAGACCCAACACTGAAGTCAAATTCTTCCAAAAAAAGAACTTTCAGCTACATCCTATTCGTTTCTTACAAATAAAACTAATATGACTGAATACTAACAACACTGACACGGTCTGAAACGGTCCATAAACTCGTACAAATCTTGTTTAAAATCTTTTCTGAAATCATTTGTTACTTAAAGTTTACAAGCTGTCCATGGACTGCATCAAATTTTGATAGTACTGGAAGTTGTTAGTTATTTTGGAAAGGTTTCTGAAGTTGTCCTGGAGTTGTGTAATTCTTGTTGAGGATAAGTCTGGAGCTTGTTTGTTATCCAGAAGGTTCAGAAACTGTTGTGTCCATTTTTGTGTCATTCTTGTTTAATTCTCAATAGGTCTGGACCTGTAAAGCTCCTTAGAGAATTCAAAAGCTATCCAGTGTGCATATTGTGCTCTGGAGAATTCTGTTTCATTGCTTGAAATGTTTTGAAAAACGAAGGTGTTGAACATCACCATATAGTATAGAGTGCGGGGGGTTCAAGCCCCGGCATCACCAAGCTGCCACTCCTGGGCTCTTGAGCAAGGCCCTTAACAAAAAGGTTCAGGTGTAAATCTTGTTCATAATACTTCTGATCAATGATCTGATCCAGTCCAGAAACTGTGCAAAAGTGTTTTGAAAGAGTCCAGGAATTGCTAAATGCTCATTTGGGATAGTTATGGAAATGTTAAGAACCTTTAAAAGGTTCTGAACTGAATAGCAACTATTTCGTTTTTGTTCAGGGCGGTTCTGAAAAGAACCTTGGAACATAGATGGAAAATGAATTAGTTTGTTTGGAGCCATTCCTGCCACTAGGGGGGTGTGTGTGCTAAGCAAAATTTCAAGGTCAGGGGTCAAGGAGAACATAGCATGTGCAGTGTTCTGTCCTAAGGTAAGTAAGAAAGAGAGAGTAAATGTGAGTGAATGTAAACCATGTCTGAATGTTTTTCCTTTTTCCTTTTTTAGGCATCTGAAGAAAGGGCACAATTCTGTTTATGACATGTTAACCTACAGCACCTGGTGTGGTCTGTCTGTGTGTGTGTGTGTAGCATTGACATGCATTGTATCTTGTTTTGGAAGAACTTACATCTGCATTAAGTTTAAGCTCTATAGAGTTATTAAGTCAGTGTGTAGATGTGTGTTTGTGTGGATGCATGCAAACTTGTGATGTGGTCGATGTCTTCGTTCTTTCTGCATCACTGACCAAGAATCTCTTCATTCCTTAATGAGGGAAAGAGAGAGAGAGAGATAGAGAGAGAGAGAAAGAAAGAAAGAAAGAAAGAAAGAAAGAGGCGATTGCACAAAAGGCCATGTGTAGCTAGACTTCCCTTGTTGCCTCCAGCTGAGTGAAACTGTAAAAAAATTTTGAAAGTATCTTTCAGAAATACAGACTCTAATCTTCTAAAATCCTTTGGGAGACTCACACGCCAAACAAGACCCACTCAAAGGAAAGACTTTTAAAAAACAAAAACACATGTTCACAACAGGATCCATACTCTGCACAAACTCTGAGGCCGCTGTGTTGCGTTGTTTGATAAGGAGCACTGGTTTAAGTTATGCATATAAGCGTGGTTCTCTGAGCTCCAGGGTATGGCCACTTTGAACTCAGGGGGCACCCTACAAAACCTTACTGCAATGAGTACATTTACCCCTTCCTGTAAATGTGAATGCCAGCCAAAAAAAAGCTTTTGTAAATGGTACCATATTAGCAACCTGTATGGAGAGGAATTGAGAAATTCTAAATTGAGGGGGCTTGGTGGCGCCCTAACCGTAACCCTTAAAGGTCTTGCTTAAGGATCAAACATAGGCAGCTTGGTAATGCCCAAATTTAAACTGAGCATTAGTGTGGTCCAGTGGTCTCCAATCGTTTTCACAAAGGGCCAGTATGTGAAATTGGTTGGAATGAAAACCTGCACCCACACCGGCCCATTGTGAAAAAGATTGGACACCCCCTGGTGCAGATGTAGCCTCAGCCACCATTCCTTCCAATACTGACAGTTCCTCTTAATGAAGCTAGTCATCAGTGAGTAGCTTTCAAGCTGATGCTTCCTGTTGGATAAACAACAAAAAGAGGTGTAGGAAAAAATTCAGGAAATTTCTTATGCCTTCTGTGCCTCTAGGTGACCACGTTGCTCTACTTTGTAAGAAAGAGGTCTTTTGGTTCATGCCGTATGAGTCCATGCATGTTCGTGAGATTACTGGTTAATGACCCAGCTCTATAAGTCCCTTAGCTCCAACAATTCCAGGGGTACCACCTCCCCATGGTAGTGTTATGATGTCTGTCAAGGTACTCTCTTAGATACCCCAGAGAACAAGCTTGCAGACCTGCATGAGGAGAATGTTCTGAATTGCTTGCTGTCTGGTAGAGGCACACAAGAGTCTTGAAATCACAGGTGACAAGGCAGCTTACATACATTGTAAAACCACCTTAGTGTCTAGAGAATAAATCTATAAACTGCCCTGCCTGCACCAGGAAGTTCAACCTCAAGCACCCATGTTCTGGGAAAAGAGAAACATAAAATTGTACCTGCACTTAATTCCAGCTTCTTGAGCTTCACTTGTTCCTATAAAACATTGAAGTTATGGCTGTCTGCGAAACTACCATTATCAAGTCTAAAACTAGACTAGCCAAGATTGAGTCAGGACCAAGTCTTGAAGGAGTCTAAGCCATGGTCAAGTCTAAATGAATGCTAGAGCCAAAAGCTCTTAAATATGTATCATAGCCAAATCTTTGCTTCAGCTAGTTGGTTTAATTTGTACATTGTTTCATTGGTTATGGTGTTTTTTTTTTTTTTAGAAACCCTTGTTCAAGATCAACAACAAAGCATGACAAGTAAATACAAAGACTAGACTGAGACTGATCGCACTAACCCATATATTCCAGTACACTAAACTTCTGAAAACCTTAATACTCTGAAGTGTAGGTGTTTAGACAGTTTTTATAGTTATATATTGTGGACATCCAGAAGTTTGGCTAAAGAATAAAATTACCCAAAATTAAAGATGAAGAAGGACAGTGACAGCAACTGGCATCCAAATAGGAAGTTGCACTCTGTCTGTTTTACATCAGTTTAAACTCTTGAAGGAAGCCTGCAAGGGCCTCGGGCATTTCAGAAGGAGTGTTGCTACAGTTCTTATAAACAGTTCAGTACACAGAGGAAACAGGAGACCAATGGATGCATCTGACTTGCACTTTCCCTAAATATGGCACATATGTCTGAGGAGTGTCCATGAAGGATGTTGGTCAAGGTGATGGGGTTACTGAGAATTCATATAAAGTTCTAGAAAATGACCATTATTCGCAGGCAATGTGACTGAGCCACACACACACACACACACACAAACACACACACACACACACACACATGGTGAACTCCCTTGGTAGTGAATTTTGCATCCGATAGCTAGCAAGGACAGCTAGCATGATATACCATGTGTAAGGGAGAATTGTACTTCATCTCGAGAATAACCACAAGCCAAATGTTTTGAGCAGGTGAATTTGACGCAAACCGATTATGACGGCTGGAATTTTCCTCCGCAGGCCTCGACTGAATTATGGGAAAATGGAGTCACCACGGTGACGACCAGAGGAAGACAAAACCTGCCTAGGAAAGGAAGGTGAGATTGAGTTATTGTCGAAAGAAAGAGCACAAATTAACCTGTGCCTGAGGCTTTGACCGGACCTGAGAAAGAAGCCGCAGAGGAAAGAAAGACAAAGAGTATGGCATGACGTGCGGAAAAGTGAGTTTCCTTTGCTCTTTTTCTTCATTAGGAACGAACGATCATGTCTGGTTTGGGTTTTAATGGAAATTCCGCAAGAATTTAATTAACAAGATGCGATGCTTTTAAACCCACCATAAACCCTCATTGGTGAACAATACAGATTTATATAGAAAATATACAGTAATATATTTAGTCACTTATTTCTGTTAGTTTAGCCTCTGGGTAACTGATTGAAAGGTTGGGGGTTCAAGCCCAGGTTTCGTTAAGCTGTCACTCTTGGGTTTTTGAGCTAAACCCTTAACCCAATGTTCTCAAGGGGTACTGTATCATGGCTGACCCTTTGCTGTGCCACAGCTTCCTAACATCGCTTGGACATGCAAAGAAAGTTTTTCACTGTGTTGTAAGGTACATCTGACAAGTAAAATGTACCTTTGCTTGAACATTTTTTTTAGTAGTATTTTAATGGTTTCCTTGTAAATTGAACCAGCAGAGCTGTTTTTATGCAAGCTCCTTTTTATTACCACTGGAGGCCTGAGTGCTTTGTGTGAGGTTCTCCCTTTGCAGGTGGGATTTTGCTCAGCCGAGCTCTCGAGAGGGCCGTCATCAGTGTTTGACATTTGAAATCCAAACTTCAGTCCCTCTGCACTTTGCTCATGACACCAAGCCAGCCTCCACATGAACACACACCTAATCAGAAGCACATTCTGCAGATGTATGGCAGACAACCGGACGTAAGGCAGCTCCAGTCAGTTCCGGGCAGCTGGCAGTGCCAGTCTTGTTACATGGCAGGAGCTTGGCTATGAATTCTGCTCCACATTTTTATTTCCATGGCAGTTACAGTTCCGTAGGCTGGTGGAAAGTTTTCTTCGCTGCCCTGGCTGGTTTCTTTCAAAATGTGTGAAACAACTTCACCCAGCAATACGTCTTAGTTACCCAACTGCAAGTCCGATGGGTTTTTTTTTCCCCGACTGTCCATCTATTTCTGCTCCCCTTTTCAATGGTGGCCGGGGTGTCATTGAAATCTTCCAGCCCGAACTCAAGATTAACACTTTTCTCTCACTCGTCGACCACGACTTCCATTTTTGGCTGCTCCCTGACGATTCGCTCAGAGATCATTCATTCTTGGTCTCCTGTGGATGCAAATAATGACAGCAAGATTACTGGAGTGCTGTTTGTGTTAACAAACCAGGTTTCTGGGATCAGTACCATAACGGCATGTCGTGCTGCCAAGTTTGGAGAAGCAAACACTTCCATGTGTAATAGTAAAGAGCTTGAGAGCTCTAAACCAGACTCCCTCAAACCGATTACCTTGCTCAGTCGAAAATCACTTGGTCTGACGGAGATGCTGAATGTCAGCAGATTTTCAAATTGAAATGAGTCCTGTGGTAAGAATGGAAGTATGACTCTGTCAAGTATGGTCATATCCACGCTAATACGTTTCATTTGAAAACGCACATTTTTCTGAACGATTTGACCTTCTGTCCACACTGAAACGAAAGTCAACGAAATCGTAGCCTTTTGAAAACACACTCCAAAGTAAATTTACATCACAGAAAATGCGAGGCTTTCGAAAATGACCTTTTTTGTGTGTCATTGCCACGACGTTTCAATGAAGTAAACAAACGGCAAGGGAAAATGAGGCAAGTTGAAAGAGAAAAATATCTTCACTTTACATAAGAAAGGTACAATGTGCAATATGTTCATTCGATGTAACATTCACCAAGGACCTAAGCTACAACTTAGGACCAGTTGTCTCTGGAGCGTAAGTAGGGCGTACAGACCTCGTCCATTTTCATTTTAAAGAGGTTCAGTTCATGCCAATTATAAGTTTGTATGCTGTATCTCTCTTGTTTTGCGCTTATGTCTCTGCCTCTCTACTTTTTTGCTTTTGAATCCAGTTTGTTTCATCTGTGAACAATTTCATGACTTGCTTTGTACAGTAACGACATCATCGTTTTCACAATCCTATTTTTCCAATGTAATGTTTTGCCAGCTATCACTATGTAGGGTCTGCAGGGGAAACCTGGCACTTGGATATGACACACACTCTCTCACACACACCCATTCTCTTTTTCCCATCTATTCATTTACACCCATGAGCACTTTTTCCCCCATCACTTCTGCTGTAGCCTGCAATGAAACCCACAAATGATGAACTCATAACAACAGGAAAACCCCCAGCATCTATGTCTCTCCAAAAAAGTTAGAATCAGAAAACACAAGTATTGCCTCCAAAATGTTTTTTTTTCTTTTCTTTTGTCCCAAACAAAGCTAAACCAGGAGAAAAAGGGCATATACTCAAAAGACATGGCAACCCTTAGTGACCAGGTAGCTAGAAAGTGCTATGTGCGACTAGCATGTTAGTAAAGGCAGGTGTAAAACTAGCATAAATCTGCAATATACAATGTTTGGGTTAGCATAGAGCTAAGAAACAACAGAGTACAAATCCTAGCATATTGCATTATTGGGCTAAAGATCAAGTACTAGCATAGAGCTATGAGTACAAAAAGAGCATGACACCAGGGAGTAGCTGGCAAAGAAAAGTGCTATTATTGTTTACCTCAGAGACAAAGAAAGAAAGACTTAAACAGTGACAGACAAAGAGAGAGACACTGAGACAGAAAAAGACAGAGTGTGTGAGAGAGAGAGAGAGAGAGAGAGGGAGAGAGAGAGAGAAAGAGAGAGAAAGAGAGAGAATGAAACTGAGACAGAAAAAGACAGACACAATGTGAGTGAAAGACTGAAAGAGAGGGAAGGTGAGAAAGAGAAAGACGAACAGAGAATGACTCTGAGACATAGCCAGAGAGAGACAGAGAAAAAGACTGAATCAGCAGCACAGAGAGAGACACAAAAAAGAGAGAGAGAGACAGAGGCAGAAAGAGACTTGTACTGAGAGAGAGAGAAAAAAAAGACAGAGAGACAGAGAGAGAGAGTCTCATTCAGAAAGGCTTTGAGACAGAGACAAAGAGAAACTGAAAAACAAATACAGACAAAGAGAGGGAGAGAGAGAGAGAGAGAGAGAGAGAGAGAGAGAGAGAGAGAGAGAGAGAGTAATAAAACAGAGCCCGAGAAAGACAGAGAAAAACTGAAACAGACAGACAGAGACCAAGACAGAGACAAAAATATACATTGTGTGTCTCAGACTCTCTTTGTGTCTGGATGTATTTTTTCTTTCTGGAGTCAATCAGGAAGTGAGTGACAGACAGACAGTCAGACAGACGGCTGAACATCTGTCCTGCTGGTGTAAAACATGTTCTCCGACATTCTCTAGCAGACATATCACAGTGACACCTGCTGCGCGATAAGTGGAACAGGAAAAGTCCCTCCTGTCTCATCCAGCATGGAGACGCTAATGTCTGGGATAAGCGTTAATATTAAACCACACGGTCTCTAATGATTGATCTTTTTGTATTTATGTGGTATTTATACGTAATTAACATGCTGTTGAGGTGAGACACGATGCAAACCTCATGGTGGAGTGGATAAAACTCTTTGTTTACTCTGGGGCATTTTCACTCTGTTTTTCCAAGACAGGAGGAAAGGAATCGTATGTGAAAAGTGTGGGGACAGCCAGGACTGTTTGCGGTATCCCTGCATGCCTCAGCTGTGATCTCACTGTAGGCCCGAGCAGCTCCACTGATGGCTGTCAAGGTCTCAGCTCTTTTTTTTTTTTCCTCCCTGCATCCCTTTATGGCACTCTGGAACTGAGATCTTTACTGGAACGCAGAAATGCTTAATGTGCAGTCAGGGTTTGGGAGAAATTGAGCAGTAGGATTACACCCCTTCCAAAAAAAAAGATAAAGAAAGAAAACAAAAAAAACCCCCAACAAAATCCATATATGTGAGCGAAGGAAGAGGGGAAACGCACCCTCGTGCCCATAATGGCTCCTCCAGCCGCCTCTATAAACGACACAGGCTTTTAGCAGCTGTAAAATCTGGCCTGCGCTGTGTGCGCCCTGGACTGTCAAAAAGGAATGAAAGATGAGCAAGGAAGAAGGAACGAAAGAGGAAAAAGGCAGCGAGAGGGAGAAAGAGAGAAAGAGAGATGGATGACGGTGTTGAGATTTTCTGCTAGGGTCATTATGAGCAGCGGAGTCTCCTGATTGCTGCCAAATTCGAGACTGTTTGTGTATCCACTTTGGAGACAGATGTGTATGGATCAGACTTCCATAAATACCGAGCGGACTCAAGGTTTCTCCTTTTCCTCTTTCATTGGTCTGGGATCTTTTTATTTATTTATTTTTTCCTCTAAAAGAGGTGTATTTTGAACAATAATGCATAAGAAATGAAATACAACTATACCCCTGACCCACCCCCCAGCACCCCCTCCCTCTCTTAAATTTATTAACCATGGGGAGAAATTTTACAGCTTTACAACTTTACCTCTGACTTGCTACATAAAGCACTGCCACTGGAGACTCCTTCCATAAGTGTTAACCAAAGCAGTAATTTATTTATTTATAGGCCCCAGAAAAGTTATGTAATTTCAGAAAAAAATAAATTTAAAATATCTATATTATTTGAATGTTAAAAAATTAATTAATTGATAATATATTTATTTATTTTGTCATTGTTTATTTTTTGTTTGCATTTCTGTATTATTTATTATTTTATCTTTTGCAATCATTGTATTACTAATTATATTTTTTAATTTTTAATCAATATTTGTAATTTATAATTATTATAAATTTTTTTTTATTCAATCATATTGTTAGCTTTTTTTTCCGTATTAAATACGTTTTGTTTTTTTTCTTTTCCAAAACAAAGTGTACCAACAGGTAACTAAAATAAATCAATAATAGTAATTAGTAATATTAGTATAAATAAATAAAAATTGAAAAATCTCCCCGGTTCAGAGAGCCGCAGCTGAAAAAATACTGCATTCCTCCGAAGCCTCTAGAGCGAAGTGTTTTTGTTGGCGATTGTTTTTAGGATTTTTATGATAGCGGTTAGCGGCTTGGTGTTGTCTCAAGCAAGCGGGATTGTGTTAAAGTTAAAGTGTTAACTGGTTTGCTTTGGGTAAACCTTACAAAAAAATTTGACAAGACGGGAACCACCAAGAGCATCAGTTGGGAGCCTTAAATTGTGATTTAGAAATGCAGCGCAAACTGTATGACCAAAAAATATATATATATATTGGGACGCCTGATTTCCTGACTTTTCCAGCTATCTGTGGTTCTACTGCAAACTGTTAGCACACAAAACTGTATAGGATGTCTTTCCTTCGATTGAACTAGAAGACCCAAACCTGTTTCAGCATGACAATGCCCCTGTGCACAAAGCCAGCTCCATGGAGATATGCTGTACCTCGGTTGGAGTGGATCTCCTGCTGTAATGCTGCAACCCGGGGCCTCCTTACCTACACCAAAACCTCACTTTACAAACACCCTTGTAGCTGAATGAGCGGAAAATCTCTACAAAATCTTTAGTAGAGTGAAGGTTGTTATAACAGCAAATGGAGACTACTTGTGGAATGGGGTGTTCAAAAATCCACTGTGCATGTAGTGTAACATTATTTATACATCTATTGGTTGGTAAATTATCAAGGGTTTCGGTTCAATCCATTCAGCTTGCACATAAACAAACGAGTAACATGGGAGTGAGCTATAACAAGGAACTAATCAATAAAAACGTTCAGTATAAATCCTGTAGAATGATTATCTCCCAAAAGCATATGGATACTCGCCAATCCGAGATGAGTAATGCGAAGGATATCCTGGTGCTGACAGGAAACCGCATCAAGCACGGCTCGGGGATTAGCGTCAAAGAGAAAATGACTGAACTGGAAGATGGAGTAGTGTGTCTTGTCTTTTGTTTTCTTCTCAGCGAATGAATTGTACCTGTGGCGCTTTTTCGCCCCTGGAAGTCATTTTCAAGCATTTATTCCTTCTCTCTTACCTTTACAGAGTATTCAATGGATTTAAGATTTGATGTCATTAATCTGCAAGAGGGATCAAACATGATATCTCAGAGAATCTGTGAGCAATTATGGGAGTTACATGAGCTGAGTAGAAATCCATTATTAAATAAGTAGATCATCAGAGACTCCAAAAGCATTAGGCAGAAATGCCAAACAAGAGGCCAAAGGTACAACACAATACGACCACCACCATGCTTCATAGTATTTGGTTTCTATAAAATTCAAAGGGTCCATTGATATCTTCTCAGATTCTGAAAAGATTCTTCAGATTTACCCTTCCCCTGGGTACTTCTCTGACTAACCCACCAGGTAGTAAACTGTTCAAAGGCTCAAGCTGGGGGGTGATTACTTACACAAGTTATCGTTGGTGGTCATTAAGAGAGCTACTCTGGCATGTATCTTTAACTGAGGATTTTTCTTGAAGAGGTTCCATTTCACGAAGTAGATGTAAGGATTAAATCAAATACAATGCAAGAGTGTTTGGTTTGGCCTTTAGTCAAGATTTCGGATTATGGTTCAGGCAGTCAAGGATCAGGAACAGAACCTGAAAAGGTCACTGGCTCTAATCCTGGGGCTGCAAGTTGGAATGTGACTCACAAGCTGCTGTCATGCTATAGCTTGTGTTAAAGGAAAAACTAAAAGAAAAACCTGAATTTTCATGCTAACTATACACTGGTACAGGTCTATTTAGGTTTTAGCCTGTGTTTCTGAGGTAAAAAAAAATCAACTGCATAGAACTAAATATGGTGGAATTAAACTATATATTTTTTTGGCTGCAAACATAACGTGTATGACAACAATTGCTTCAGAAACCGGAAACTCATTAATCACTCTTTCTTTATTCTTTTTTTTTTTTTTTTTACAACTGTATATTTTATTCCATGATCCAAATATCTGCTCTCTCCGAGCCAAAGCAGGATCACGGACCGATCATGTTGTGAGAAATCCGATGTTGGTTGTTCGCCATTTGGCGCACAATGCCTCCAACCCCGTTCTCGCCATATGTCCTCCAGACGTTGTTCATTTATCTTACACGATGCACAACATCTTATGTATGAAGTATAAAGATCCAAAAACAAAATTCGTCTACCCAAACAAAAGGTGGGTCTGGACAATGTCTTTTATAATATTTTCAGTTTTTGTAAATCATTTAAACAACCATTTGGTGTAAAGAAAGAGAAACAGGCTAAATAATGATGTACTGGCTGCAATACACCGCAAATCATTCGCCAGCGTTTGTACCTACGTTTGAAGACGCTGAGGTCATGACCTTTGTAGTTTGGAAAGGAATGTGCTCCTAATAAAGTTCCTAGAGAATCGCTGGCACATGGAATGAGCTGGAGTGGTTAAACAGTTGGTGCTGCGAGTTACACTTTCATTGGTGGTTCAGGGCTTCTAGTTAGCCACACAGAAGCATCAGTGTTTGGTCTTGCTAGAGTTCTGTCAGATGTTTATTGGTTTTTCTTATTCACTTTAACTCTGGCTGCAAACAAGAACTCTAGCCAAAGCTTACCCTAGTTAAACTAAATGTTGAAAATAAATCTTTATTAGTTTTATTATTATTATTGATCATTTAAAGAGGAACGTTTTAATAAAAAATTGCATTTTACTTCAAACAGCGTTGAGCAAATGGGGAGAAAAAAAAAAGAATTGGCTTGCGGATCCATCTATGAGTCAGGAACTTTATGTCTTTGCGATGACAGTTGGATGGGTTTTAATTTGCCGTAAAAACATGCACAGGCCCTCGTTAGAGATGCACGCGTTGCAGATTCGCATGGCAACAGGAAAAAGTTTTTGTCCTTGGCGTTCGGACTTTTCATGGAACATCAACACTTGATTCACGGTAACGGCTCGTCACTGCAAAGTCATGGCTGTGTTTGTTCGAAACGGCAAGTCCCGCTACTGGAAAACTGTCAGCTGTCCAGCTTATTTCAAAGATCTCTTTTCAACCTCTGGATAATCATATTTTTCGGTGTGTAATTAAAAAGTGCACAGGAATTTACAGGTGATCTGTGGAGCATGTGTAAAAAACTCGGTTTGTGTGCTAGAAATTGAAATAACTTGAGAATAGACGTGGTTTTGTAGAAGTGTCGGTCGACCCGAAGTTAAAACACTGTAACTCTCACTTTGACCATCGTGTTTGGATTGTGTACACTCGCATGCCTCCTGTTTTCTAAACAGGAAGTCGGATTGACGGCGTGTTGAAATGCAATAGCCGATAGTTACGCCACGCTGCTGTCGAATCTAAACAAACATAACAGGAGCTTACTGATCTACCTACCTTTGGAGAACATTAACAAGCCTTCTTCATTTTCTTTACCTGCACCTGTCCACTTGACTGTCCACTTGTTTTTGGAGCTCTGCCACAGATGTTTGAGCTGAGTCTGTGCGTCAGTGGTGTTAGCTAACTTCACCAAGAAACATTTAAAGCATTTGAGCTGGGGGTTAAATTGTATTCAATACTCTGATCCAAGAAGAAGGTTAGATGGGGGATAATGATGGCCATGATGCGGCGGCAATCATGTTTTCAGTTCAATTGAATTCATTTTTATTTGTAGAGCGCTTTAAGAACATTGTAACAAAGCAGCTTTACAGAGTTGAAGCGATTAAAAAAGAATCAACAAATTTTCCGCTAATGAGTGAGTCGACTTTGGCAAGGAAAAACTCCATGAGATGAAATGAGGAAGAATCTTGGGAGGAACCAGACTCAAAAGGGAAGCAGAAATTCTTCAACACTAAAAGTCCATTCATTCCATAACCCTGAAGTGTGAGCAACTGTGCTCCTCAGACATTGTAGTAGACTGTTCATATTAATTACAGCTCAAATCCATCCTCAGAGATCTTGAGCAGCCTCACACTGAGACAAAAACTGACACACCAACCAACTTATTGCAAATTATTTATTCTTCACCAAGCAACGGTTGGAAAAGGAGGCAAAAGCACACCAACAAACCAAGTTCTCGCTTAATTAATTAAAGATGAGTCATAAAATGTTTAAAATTAGAAGCAGAATATCACAAATTAAGATGTCTTCATTTTCTAGATCTACTAATGCAGTGGTCTCCAGTTCAGTCAAATTCTTTGGAACCAGAGGGAACAAAATACTCATGAAATTCAACCAAGACATTATAGAACTATAACTCATGGCTTCGAACAAGCAAAGCAAAATCGGGGGTTTGATTTTTGCACAAATAAAGTCATAAAAAAATGAAAAACGACAGCTACCACAGCCACAAGCGCTAACAATTTTGTGGAGCTTTTTTTTTTTTTTNTTTTTTTTTGGGGGGGGGGGGGGGGTTAAAGCGCACAAGCTGAAAGAAGAGCAGGCCAACAATTTTAAAAAAATTGTCAGGAGACTTGATGCTTTACAGCTTCCCCAGGAGCTACTGCTTTTAAGGGAGTAAATGTTCTGGCAGGAGATAACAAGTGGCCCTGTCTGAAATAATGAGGACGAGTAAATATTAAGACGTTTATCATATTTAAGGTAAGATTTCCACATGTCAAGAGGCCACTGTGCTTGAGCCTCCTTCAATACTTTGTGCAGGAAGGCAGTGGAAATCATTTTTCAGTTTTATATTCTAGAGGAGCATTTTTGGAACCACAGCTATGAGGCATCTTTTTTTTTTTTTTTTTTTTTTTTTTTGGGGGGGGG
>MU549874.1:108693-219320 GCA_024362625.1 Silurus asotus
TTTTTTTTTTTTTGGGGTGGGGTTGTAGGTATATATTAAATAGCACTGGAGTGTAGAAAATCGAATTTGCCTTGGTATGCATTTTTATACAAATCTAAATGGAAATAGTTCAAAGAGAATGGTAATAACAAATGAATGGCAGAGTTCCTCGATTTGACTGATAACTAGCAGACAGCTAACTGGGACATTCATTTACATTTACATTTACATTTGTGGCATTTGGCAGATGCCCTTATCCAGAGTGACTTACAACTAAGCAGGGGCATTCAGAATCAAGTGAAGACGATGAGCAGAGTGGATATATAAATAGACTGTCATGTAACTCCCATTCCTTTAATAAAAAAATAAAAAATGGAGCCAATCAGCTCGGGGGGCAGAGGTGTGTATTATTATTTGTTTGAACGTTTGCATGTTAATGTCCATTTGGTTAGTTAGCCATTTTGTTTATGAGTGTCTCCTTTCGCAGAAGTATGAAACAGCTGTAACAAAATGGTCATTTTCCCCCTCCAACATATTTACAATAAACTGTGTGGCCTTCAGTAGACACCCTTGTGGAGAACGATTTAGTTACCTCATTTACACAGCTGAGCAAAATAAAGGTTAGTGCTGGGATTTAAACCCATGACCTTCCGATCAGAAGTCTAACATCTTATCCACTGGACACACACTTTTAATACCACTGAAGAAGTCCTGAAAACTTTCTCAAGTAATAGCTTTACCTTTGTTGGTTACAAAGCAATGATATTAGCGACTCCTTCCCTAAATATAAAAAAAAAAGCATATTTTAATTTTACATAGGAAATTATTTCTTTAAAATTATGTTTCAATAAAAACATTTTATTATATGGCTTCACACATAACGGTCTGATTTATTTTGTCCTGCCAGTCCTTAAACTCACATTGTTCATCCGTTATTCGAAAAAGGTTTTTAAATTGTAATCATAGAACTGTGGTATTTATGCAGGGTGGAAAGTGAAGAAATAGGAGAAGCCAAAGATCACTGAGTCACTGAGTCCATGTTTTAGAGGCCTCTCGTTGTGCCAGCGTATGGGTTTTTACAAGGCTGGTGTAGTTTCTCATCTTTCTCATCAAGCCCGGTCCACCGTCGCAAATGGTGAATCGTCCATAAACGAGTTAACAACTTTCTACTAGGAAGTGGGGGAAAAAAAATAATTCTGAACTTTTCTGCTCCTGTCATCCAATCGGCCAAACGAGTTGGAGCTTGAGGCTAAGGGCTGGCCCATATGGGTTTCATCTGTGAGCGCTTTTCAGATCACAAAACCTGATGACCCAAGCAGAATCAGGTCGCTAGAAAATTCATATTTGGAAATATTCGCTGGCACACCACTTTCTTTGTTTGTTAGAAATGAAAATGGTGAATCTTTAAGGAAAATAAATAAATAAATAAGGCTATGAAGTTAGCCTAGCTTGCTTGGAGATCTACCACCTCGCTGAATTTTAGCTGCACGGACCTGGCTCTAACATCCAAACGCTACCGAAGGTCTTGATTAACTGTGAAAGGTAATAAATCCCCCAAGTCTAAAAGGAGCCAATTGTGATTAAATGATAAAAAATAAATGGAAATTCCAAAAGAACTGTATTGTTAAAGCAGAATGTATTGAAGCTTTGACTTCTAATAGCCAGTGTTCATCTTTCAGCCTACACACACACACATAGTGGGAAAAAAAGAGAGAGAGAAAGATTCAGGCTGGAGCTCTTGCACCCGGGCCCAGTCCATAACTCTTTACTCGACTCCAGGTGGATATAAAGGCCCCATTAACACACTCTCTTCTCTGCCTTGTCGGCTCGAGTACCTCCAGAACCACCTAGCTGTGTAGAATAGATCTGTATATACACACACACCTGTGAACTCCCAAACATTTTTTTTTTTTGTCCCAAACAAGAGATTTTGATTAAGTCTTACACTGTTTTCGGAAGAAATGATGTCAAATTCATTTCAGATATGTTACCTAGTTAAATACAGGTTTTATATGCTAGCATATGTAAAAGTACTTGAAAAGAAGTAATGCTCTCACGTTGCTATGCTGCCGCTTGTACGCAAGCCTGAAGCATGCTAGTTTTATTTTGAAATGCTTTAGTAGTCAAAGAGTTGGATCGACTAGTATAATTTTTTATTGCCTAGCAGTTGATCAAACTAGTCTGATTTGTGTTGCTAGCTTTAAGTACATTTGCAGCAAAGTGTTTTGGTATGTTAGTCTAACCTTTAATAGGCTAGTCAAACAAAGATATTCTATTCAGCATCTGAAAAGAAATACACTAGTGCATTTTTTCTTTTTTTTGCTAATATTTGTAAGTTGATCTAATTCAGCTAGGCTAAGACGACGTGATGTATGCTAGCTTTTTACTTCTTTATACACTTGCATTTGTGTGTATACTTAAAGAGTAGAATAGTAAATAGTATACTAGCAGTGGAAAGCATTACTTTAGCATGTCATTTATATATGCTAGCTATTAAAAGTGCTAGCGCAGAGTGTAGTGGTATTTCATTTAACAAAAAGAAATTGTTTAAAACAGTTTAAGCACCAGAAAGGCAAAGATCAACGAGGCAGCCTTTGGGCGAGAGTATTTCATGTCAAACATAATCTGAAGGTATTTCGTGTTGATAGGGCCGCCATTACCTCTTCACATTTGTTCAAAATCTGAAAAGGACATCGTTAAGACTCTTTATTGAAGGTCGCTTCGTGCTGTAGCTCCTCCTAATAAGTATAAATCCCAGTCTCGGTTGTTCGATTCCCTGCTGTTTGTTGGATTGTGTGATATTCTCTGGCGAATCAGAAGGACAGGAGACGGTTTGGTTTAGGATAAAGTATAGGCGTGTGTAATGGAGATAAATGAGGCTTTACTGCAAGGTAATTGCTGCAAGCACATGTTTGAAATATTCGAGGCTTAGCATGCTCTCGAGGTTGGAGCGTAAGAAGCAGCACCAGAGGCCAAAACGCCCAGACAGACTGAGCGTATAACACAGTCCAGGTGCTGCCCCTTATCTACCTTATCCAGAACATGGGCTAACATTACTAATAAACATGATAGCATTGTTTAATTATTGCATTTTATTTTTTATCTTGTCATTTTTTTCAAAGAATTGCCATTAATAAATGCAAGCTAAGTCACTAAATTATGCTACGTGATGTCCGATAGCTTTTACTTCTACTCTTCGCCACCACCATTATAGCTAATTAGAGATATTAATAGAATATTTTGGTTATAAATCCTTTTTTGTGTTTAGTGCTAGCAGGGAAGAGAGAGAGAGAGAATGAAGTGAATAATAGCGTGCACTGCATCAAATCATAAATCTAGAAGCAGACAGAGAGGTAGATTGTGTTGAACTGGGGTAATTTGGGGCTGTTTAAGTCAGGGGGTTAATATGCGTATGAAATGTATTACAGATGGTGCTGACAATGCTTCTTTTCTTTGCTCGCGTCATCCTAATGTACTTGTAATTGGGCTAGGACAATTTTCAAAACAAATACAATGGAGTTGAATGCCAAAAGTCTGAGTCGACCTTCAGGAGGCTGATGATAGATAGACAAGGATTCTGATCGGTCAGGAGCACCAACCTCTTTTTTTTTTTTTTTTTTTTTTTTTTTTTTTTTTTCCTGAGAAATATGATTAGTAGTAACTATATTAAGATTACAGCCTTTTCAAAAACAGACCAGATGGCAACAATTACAAAGCAGTGCAACCAATATTTCATTACAGGCCTGAAAGGTGGAACAACCCATTTCTTTTAGACATTTTTGTGCTAGTAAAGAATAATGAAGTCTTGTTTGACAGATTGCATTAGTTTTCCTGAATGAGCTTAGATTTATATCGGAGTTCGTTTGTACTTGAGCATGTTACAGACTGCAGCCCTGCTCGGGCAAAAAACACAGTTACAGAGTGAACGAAGATAAATGTGTAGTACAGCTGTCTGATCCAAACTCCAAGCCAAAAAGGAAGGAAGAGGGTGATCTAAGGGAAACCAGAAATACCACCTTCCTGTGAGCTCACGGAATATGGCATTTATGTGAGCCAGCCAGTGTGTGAAGGACTGTCAACAGATTTAGGTCTGAATGCCCTTCACTTGGTTGCTACGTCTTCTCAGTTCCTCAAGCGGGGGGACAATGGTACTATTGTGAAACGATTTGAAAATGGAAAGAAATGTAGACCAGGGAAGAGACGGTTATATTATAGCTGTTCTATTGCTTTTTGTTTTCACATCCATGCACGAAAACAGAGGTTTCGGTTCTCGTCATCGTGATGTCTTGCAGGTGCAAATATATCCGACACAGCCCCTGTGTGTGCTCTGGCTAGTCACAAGATTGAACAATTTACATCTAAGCAGCTTGTCCTTCATTTTAGCCTGTCCTGCTGCTTACAATCTTCTTGTTCCCTTTGTACTGTGTTGCCTGTTCTGCAACCTTGTAAACCAGGTGAATTTAAGGTTTAAACAAGAGCTTGAAAAGCTGCAAGCTGGGCTATTGTGTGGATGAAAAAAAACAAACAAACCCAAGGATAGATAATAGGTACAAGAAGACGACAATTCACTTGGGATTCACGAGCCTTTCTCGAATTACGAGTGCACCGTGTCCTAGGAGTAATATCCTCTACCCTGAAGCAAGTGAGGGATTCTAAGAATAATTTGAAGCTGACAGAAGAGCTGCTTTGAAAGAATAGAAAAACAGAAAGTGTACTTAAGGACATCGTGGTTAAGAACTCATTCAGAACTCATTCGCCATGTCTCACCTGTCTTGTTTTGAGACACATGATAAATGCAGGACGAATACTGATCTGGGGCAATACTGAACTGCCGATTATGCTGGAGACTAATGCAATTTCAAACCTGACTTTTATCCTGAAATGAAAATAGTCACCTGGAATCCTCACTTATCATATTAAGGATGACAAATACAGTATCAAATTGCGGGAAATATAGTGTTCACTGTAGAAATAAGGCCTCAACAACTTCCTGTTGCAATCAGGAATTTAGGGGTGTAGCAGAAATACATCCTGAATGTGACTCTAGTCCATCATATGAAATCCACAGTTTTTACACCTTAGGGAGCAATTTAGATTATGTGGCATGTTTTCAAGTGGCTGGTTAAAAAACAAACTAAACCTACATGAAATTAAATTGAGCTTAGAATCAGACCAGAGACCCTGGATCTATGGTTGCAGTGCTAAGGTTTCATAGAATACCTTGTCAGTAAATAGTTGTTTAAGAATCTTCACTTGAGTTGGTTTGAAAGTAGGGGAAATGGGGCTAGTCGACAGTGGAACAATCTGGTCAGCAATCTTCCTTCGAACATGACGGCTTGGTTCCCAACTTTCCATGAGAAATCGCTTTAACTGGCATGGCTAGTTGGAGTTTTGTTTTAAGGAATTGCCACATTTAGTAAAACATGTATTAGCTACATAGGCCCAGCACTCTCCCAGGCACAGGCAAATGGTCTGGATTGTTTCTTTGCCCAACTTTTCTTCCAGATTCAAGAGTATTAATAGGAAATTGTACCCTTGAGACAATTGAAAAGATGAAAAGAGGCCCTGCTTTTCTTTTGTGAAGTCTTTTCAGTAGATGTTAAAACATTGTTTCAATACTCGATTCCATTTCGTCTTAAGGGTACTTGTGATTTAAACACTGATGTTAGGTAATTAGGTCTGGCCCGCAAATGGTACTCTAAGTCATCTAAAAGGTTTGACAGGGCTCGAGGTCAGAGCTCTGCTCAAGCCAGTGACGTTCTTTCAGTCTGCCGTCAGAAACTCTGAAAAGAGTTTTGTTCCTAAATGCTAAAAATGCCTTCTGCAAACTGCTAGGACACTGCCAAGTCTGAACAAGAATTATCCACCAGGGTTGACGAGCATGAACAGATTTTAAATTAGACCAATCTACCCATTAAAGTTGAACCTCAACTGACATCTTTTCCAAGATTTTTGCAAACCTCATTGAGGCCATGTGGACTTCAGAGTTATGACACTGAATTTATTTTGTGTTTACTGCCCTCCTGAGCAACTAACCCTAACCCTAACCCTAACCGTAACCCAATCACACTTTGGGTAACCCCTTTATTTGTGCGGAAGGTAAAAGGAAACTGTAGAACGCCAAGGAAATTCTCTTGGAGAAAATACAGAGATGCTCCAGACTTTCAGTCTGTCATGAGAAACTATCTGAAAAGAGTTTTGTGCTTAAATGCTAAAAAAGCCTTCTGCAAACTGCTACCACGCTGCTGATTTCAGAGATTTGGTGTTTGCTGACCTCCTGAGCAACTCAAATTGCACCCCTAGACACCAATTACACTTTGAGTAACCCCTTATTTCACGTGGGAGGTAGAAGAAAACAGTAGTACCCTGAAAGAACCCTCTTGGAGACCATTTAAAGATGCTCCATCAAAACGGGGAAGCTGTCAGAAGTTAATGCTGTCTATTGCACCATCTTATGATGGATGCCATAAAAAAACCAAGATAGTTTATTTTTTTAGATTTGCTTTCTGTTTCAGCAGATGTTTTGTGTGAAGCATGGGGACTTTTGAGGAGGTTTTATGACTTGCATATCTGGCCCGAGCTTTCGGCCCTTATGACTCACAAGGCAGCCCGATACTGGCACCGGGTCGGTGTTTCCTCATTGGAACTTGCATGGGTGGTTCCCCATCTTCATCTCTTCCTGTCCCATGTGAAGTTCCCGAGATCATTGCCCAAACTTCTCCACCCTCCCCATATGATTTAATCCAAATGTTTCACAACTTTCAGATTCAGTAAAAACATATTGCTTCATGTACCAACTAGCAAAATTTTTTTTTAAAGGGATTACAGATGCAGGACCCCCATTTAGTGATTGCAAAACAAGGTTTTTGCATCCAAGTCCTCAGTGAGGTAGGATGTGTGTACTAGATTCCCATTTCTTTCCCATTTCTCCTCCACTTTCTTATTTATTTATTTTTTCCCCCAACCAGCTGCTGCCTTTTCCATTTCTCTTACTGAAACAGAGGAGAAAGGAAAAAACCCTCAACAACCATCAAGTGAGGGACTGAGAAGGGGAATAAAAGCCATACCCCTTTCTCTTTTCACTCAATATGTGTGTGTGTATGTATGTGGGTAAGAGTGTGGGTGTGTCCAAGCATGTCTTCGTGTGTGTGCTTGTGACATCATGGTTCCCCTCCCTCCTCTGGGTCGCTATAGAATACGACCGACTTGCCCGTGGTCCATCAGAGTGTGAGTACCTCCTGAGTCCTACGCTAGAAGAAGTGAAGTGCGTGTTTTGCCTGTGCACAGAGAACCATGTCCGTGCCAGGACTCCTCCGCTGCATCCTCCTGCTCTCCTTCGCTGGGATTCTACTCCTCTCAGATTCTTCTGCCAGGAGAATCAGAGGCAAGTCCGTCTTCTCGGGTCTGTTTTCCGAACATTCTTGTCTAACGTTTTGCTTGTTTTCAGCACCAAAACCAAAAACCTTCATTAAAATGTGCATGGAGAAGCATCACACCTTTTGGCCTTTGCAGGTGCATTCAGGAATATGTGGGAGTTTTGCATGGACCCCCAGTTCTGTCTTGCACAATCTGCAAGAAGCATGTGCAACAACACTACTGTGCATTATTATTATTATTATTTTTTGAAAGAAATGCAAAAATAAAAAAGCATTTCTGCAGCCCCAGGACATCCAGCGTGCAGATTTTTGTGCGTTGGCTTGAGTGCAAGGCAAAGCAGAAAGCCAAAGTGTGTGTGGAGAAAAAAAAAAGATTCATTCAGTGTTGAAACAGCAAGTGTTCGATCAGTATTGAGTGTTTTTGTAGCTAATGCAATAATTGTGAGGCGAGGTTTAGAATAATAAACCGGAGAATGTACATGACTGAGCCAAGACTGATCTGTGTAATACACATGAGCTCTATGTGTGTGTGTGTGTGTGTGTGTGTGTGTCTGTCCATGCTGTGTCAAAAGCATCTGCAAATGTGTTTTCTTACATGGTCATTATGAATGTGTTTGTGTTTGTCTATGTCTGTGTGTGTGTGTGTGTGTGTGTATAAAGGACATGATAATGTATTTAAAAAAAGCTTCTTCATGTGTGCGGATTTGTTTGTGTGTGCATGCTTTGCCAAAAGGGTCTGCAAATGTGTTTCCTTACATATGACTAAGTGTGCATTTGTGTGTGTGTCTTTTATTTCGAAGGCATGTAAGTAAAATCTGTGTGTGTGTGTGTGTGTGTGTGTGTGTGTGTGTGTGTGTCCTTAGTTCAAAAGCATGCCTAACAATGTGTAATAACGTGTATGCATGTGTGCGCATACATGTCCCTACTTAATAAGCATACCTTACTGTGTGTGTGTGTGTGTGTGTGTGTGTGTCTTTGATCTCTGCATTATCTACACCATAGAGGTAAGTGGTGTCCCTGTGCCTTGTCTGTAGATTGGGAGCTTGGAGTGTGTCCCGGGAGCTGGATTTGATGTGTGTGCGTGTGCATGTGTGTGTGTGTGTGTGTGCGCGTGTGTGTGTGTGCGCGTGTGTGTGTGTGTTTTATAAGGTTGGCTTTAAGTGTATTTTTCTTAATTTCCCTCATTTCTGGTTCTTAATTTTTTTGTTGAATTGAGTGAAAAACAAAGATTATTTGCTTTATCCTCTCAACACATGCACACACACACACACACACACACACACACACACACACACACACCCTTTCCTCATTAAACTGGATGGCCTCTTTTTTTATTTATTTAAATCATCACTCTAATCACAGAGCAGGACTATTAGACGTGGCAGATTCCTGGAATATTTACAGAATGTTTACGGAAATCGATCAGCAAAGCCGAACACACGCTGCCAAATCTGGTCTTCTGTCAGGGAGCTCGGATTTGTCCTGGTGTTCTTCCTAAATCTGGAAGCACATCTGGAGTCAAGACTTAAGCGCAAGGCTCCGAGATTCCGAGGGTTCGAATAAACATTTTTGCTCCGGTGGCCAATGATGAAGCTGCACTCCATAAAGAGGGAAAAAAAAAGAGTAATGTTAACTATATGATCAGACGTATTTCACTCGTATGTGGTTCCAAAAGTCGGAGGCACACAATTGTTTACGACGTTCTTGGATGCACTAGCATGAAATCTTCCCTTCACTTGTTCCACAATGCCCCTGAGTCCCAATTCATGAAGATATGCATTCCATTGGTTGGAAGATGTGGAAGATCTCCTGCTATAGAGCTCCAAACCTGTTGAACATAATGGAACAATGACGGCACCCCAAACCTCCTCACATCCTCACCTATACCAGTACCAGCACAAATCTCCACAAAATCTAGTGGAACATCTTCCCAGAAGAGTGGAGCTTCTTATAAGAGCAAAGAGGGACACAATGTGCAATGTGATGTTCAAAAAGAAGTACATACCGGTTTTATGTTAAGTGTTAAGGTGGCCATTTTAGCCTATATAGTGTATAGGAACAATACATGAGAGGAAATAATAGCGTGATAAAAGGAAAACTGTATATGTTGATATAAAATTCAAAAGAAAAAAAGGGATACAGGAAAGAAAGATTTAATTTCTCAAATGTTCCAAAACCTTGTCTGGTCCTCGTGAGTTATGCGATCGCTCGTTCCGCACAGCAGGAGCCAGAATCAGTATAATGACTGAATGTTTCTCTTGGCCTCCATTCCCAAGCCATTAATGGTGTTAATTGTTTGAAAGCGAACAAGTCATCATGAGCACGTTTGTGTGTCGTCGTCCCCAACATACGCACACACAGGAAAAGAGGCAGCCGGGTTCAACTTGTGTATTACGCATGCACCAGTGAAATGTTCTCGATCTGTCAGCTTCAATTCCCCTTCTGAGAACACAAAACTGTAGTTTATGCCCCTAAGGGCAGTGTGTGAGGGAAAACATTGTGTCCAGCTGTTTTAAGTGGAGTTACTGTACTTACCAGCTGTAGGTTCCACTAAGAGCATGTCCCGGAGTGCTTCTTAACTTTAATACCACCGCAATTGACCGATGATTGCAAAATGTTGTACCCTTTGTACTATTAATGTAGTTTGTAGTTATGCTGAAGCTGTAGAACAGTGACACAAACACAGTGTTTCATGTGTAGGTCTTTAGGTGGGTCTGGTTGAGTGGGTAGATTGGTCAGTATGTGGGTGGATCTATAGTGGGTGGGTGGTTAGTTTATTGTTTAGGTAGGTTGGTCTGGGTGGGCAGGTAGTTAGGTAGGTAGGTCTGGGTGGGTGGGTCATTATTTGTATAAGTAGGTAGGTCTGGATGGGTGTGTGAGTAGTTAGGTAGGTAGGTTTCTTAGGTAAGTATGAATGAGCTATTCCAATGGAAACGATATGGTAGTCAAACGTTAATATAAATCCTGGCCCAAAAAATTCCCAGCCAATCAGTCCAGAGCACTAGAGGTAATAGTAAATATACAAACTATACAAAACTAAAAAACAAATTAACAAAACACTCAGTCAGGTGTCATAGGAACACTTTGATTATAATGGTAATCAGTTCATGGTGAAAAAATGTTAAAGTGAAAGGTTACAGGAATCGACAAGCCAGCAAAGTCAAGTGACTCAAGATCTTCTTGTACTTATCTGGAAGTTTTTTTGGCCCTCTCAGGGCCGTGCAAGTGAATTTCTAAATCGTCATTAGACTAATTTAAGAGAAACAGATGTAAGCGGTTAAGGAAATTATGTTTAGTTGATTGAGAGTATATTCCTTTGTGGGATTAAAAAAAATTTCCATCCAATTCCACAGAGTTGTTTATTATGTAGTGTAACTTCAGGGCCATTGGTACAGATACAAACCACATGATGCATTCTACACTGTAGTGTTGAAATTCTTATGATACAATTAACCTGGGAAAGTATCTTTGCGGTGTTTAAACCTTGTTTTTAAGCGCTTAATGACCACAAAAGTTGCTGTGATCATTATTCATGAGCATGAAAAAGTTATATTGGAGCAACCAATATTAAGTTCCAATTAGGTCCAAGCAATATTGGATGGTATTGATGTATTCTTAGAAGAATTCTTAGCTGCAGCCACATTAGAAGACGTTTTTTTCCCCCAATCAATTTCCCGAAATCAACTCTATTTATTGCTCCAGCCTGAGATTTTGATCTTGATTAACACCAACAAACACATTCAATGAGTGCGAACGTGTCGAGCAACGTGATTGATGTGACCGATGATCCAGAGTTCCCAAGCTTGTAATGATCTGCAAATGATCTGTAATTTCAAATTTCTTGCTGCAAGGCTTTCTGAATCCCCTGGTACACAGCCACTTTTACATCAGCTTAAGGAAGATATTTTTTGGCCCATTTAGCCACGAGTAATCAGTCAGGCATCTGATTGATGCAAGGAAAAGTGGTGGGAAAGGAAAATCTTCCCTCAACCAACATGGCTTATTGGATTTCAGAGAAGGAAGTAAGAGTGAATTCATACAAATTAGCGTTTGAGATGCTAAGCTCATAGCTGTCAAAAACCATAGAGACAAATTTTGCTTAACAGAAGGACCAGTTTCTTCTAGTGTTAAGTATCTTGTGCTTTATGTTTTTACTGTAATCATGCCAGGGTTGGGTAGGTCATGATTCCAAAGTAAGGTCTCCAAGAAAAGTAATTAAAGGAACCATTGGAGAAGAAACCTGTGGAGGAACTTAAAAAGAACAGAAAGGGGTTTCAGAAAGTGATGAAACTACATAAGTTTTCTCCTAACACTAAACAAATGTGCTCTTTTTCTACTACAGTCAGAAGACAGAACATGAAAGTTCGGATTAACGCCACTGGCGACACCATTGTCCTGAAGTTCCTCCGACCCAATCCTGACGTCAAACTTGAAGGCTATATTCTGGGCTATGGATCTAGCATGTTCTCTAAGCAGTTCATCCAGCTTCCCGAGAACGGAAAACCCTACGAAACTGAGATTGGTAAGTCTTAGACCTCACGATGACATCCATCAAATGAAAACAAGTCAGAAATAGTTTTTTTTTTTTTTACACAAGGCAAGGGTCAGAAAAATACCACAAACCACAGAATGGGGATAGTGAGAGCTTTTTTTCTCCAAATAGCACGCTGCAAAACCATAAAACCATAATGCATTAGTCTACAGGGGTTTTAAATTTTCTGGCCTTCCAAAGATGAAAAATGCTCTGATTGAAACCACTTTACTTGCCATCGTTATTCTGGGAGAACATTAAAATAAATGAGGTTGTAGTAGTTCAACCCACAGTTGTTTTGTTTTGACGCTTTTTGAAAGGTCCAATGGCGTTTTTCCTCTAAAATCTTTTCTGTAGATATTCCAAAACTAAACCCATTCTGTTAATTTTTGTTTAACTATCTGCATCTTTTCAATGTAGGGTTACCTATGAGTCAAAAGTATTTGTCCCTGTTGGTCTGGGATTTGTGATTTGAGCTGTTTTTACAGGAATCAGAAACAACCAAAACCTTTAAGGTCTTTCCAATGTGTTGACTTATTAAAGCATATTAAAGCACTTCTGGTGCACTTCCACAAATCTCTTTAAAACCCTTTTTCTACATTCTACATTTTTCCTTCATTGTTTATTTGGTTTCCCCTTCTCGATGTTTTCTCAGCAACGTCTATGCTGCCCAGGTTCCATCATTTGACAAATCCCAAACGTTAATACATATCTAGGTTACAAGTTTTCAATGCTTTTGATATACAAGTGTGGAGAAGCACAAGATCCTGCAGGCAGTTCAGGCTACCAGGCGCTGTTCCAGAACATTACTTCACCATGGTTATCTTTCACCATTGTTTGGTCATTGCCTTGACGTGTTTTTCCACTATAACTTCAGACACTGGGTTCAGCAAGGACGTGATAGATCTTGGGATGGACAAAGGGTTTTAGGCCAAACTTTTCAGTGAAATATAAACTTTCCAAGAAGAAAAGACTATTGGTACCTAAGGGTAAATTACTTATCAAGATTTTTTTGGATGATTAAAATGGGCTCTACTAAAAAATGTTTTTTTGCTAGGCTTCTATGGGGAGTCTACTTGACATGGCTTCCACATGTCCACCCAATTTGTTCCCACTTGAACCTTCCAGGTGTGAACAAAACAAGGACTCCCTTATGATGTTGGATAAAGCTTGTACAGAACAGTAGATACCCTGTGAGAATTTGACCCTTCATGCTGTGCTCGATTACTGATCCTAAAACACACAGTTGGATAGTTATTTCATACAGACTGCAGTCTAATACCCCTAAATGGATCCATAAGGTGGGATCGCATGCATGTGTGAAACAGATGGTTAAAACAACTTTGGCTTTGACGATGGAAGGTTCTATAGACCACAACTGCCAAGCGACAAAATTTATATCATGCTAACTGTTATTACATTTGGACCACGAGGTGATTTTATTTCAAAAACGACCACATTGCTTAAAATAATACCCTATCACGGGGATCGGCTATTTTGCTAAACTTGAAGGTATTTAAACGTAACTGATGGCTAATATTGCCCAGAAATGTAACAGCTTCCCTCATTTCGCAGTTGCTTGGATATAAATCACTATGAGACGTAAATCAACCTGATTCTTGCCAAGCAGCAGCTCTTATACAATACCTAGCCTGCCAAGATTTTTGTTGTTCTACAGTCTAATGTATATCTATCCTCCCTAAACACATTTTATCACTGGTTAGGTTTCTTTCCTTGAAAGCTACACCTATGGAAATGCATGGACGCACTCAGCAGCTTGGATGACTTACAGTACGGCACTGCTTCACTTCAAGGACGTATCGAATGTCAAATCTCTTAAGCTTTCCGACCCATGTAAAAAGCGATACGGTTTCTGAGAAGATAAGCCACTTATTCATGTAGAGAGGTCCTCTTGTGAATGAATGATTGTTTGTGGGGGATACAATCATTGTTACAACATGTACTGGGCATCATTTTTTCTCAAGGCAACCAGGAATGACTTGAAAAAAATGACGTGTTTATATTCCTTGTCTCTCACACTTAGATGCTGAACCAAAGTACCTAGTTGCTGTCCAGCCAATCAAACCCAATGATGTGAAGAAACAATGCACGGGTGAGGATCCACAGTAGTGAGTCATACTGACAAAAATCTAGATGTAGCACAATTTCAATTGATCACATTATATTTTTCTTATAGGTAAAGTGAACCTGGACAAGCCTCTTAACCTGGTGATTGGGACCGTCTCATCTACCTCAGTGCTGCTGTCCTGGGGGCCATATACGAGGGCACCTTATCAGGGCAACATTATGAATGACTGTCTGGAAGACGGGTGCGTCATATGGGCATATGCACTCAAACGAATATAGTGCTTGAATATATGGGTGCATGATTGCTTTTTTACGAAAGCCTTTAATTTTAAGGGAGTCACACTGGCGGTTTTGTATCAAGTGCATAGCAAAATTTCATTAGCATATGGGCAGGAATATTGAACAATAAAGTCAATGGTTCATTAGTTTATTACAGATAAGTAGTAGGTAGTGCAAATCCCAGCCACACCAAGCTGCCACTCTTGGGCCCATGAGCAAAGCCTCACCCCATAGCTGCTTAAATGCCATGAAGTAATTAAGGTTTCTTAGGAATAGTTCTACACTTTGTCCATCCTGATACACTTTGTTGCCAGTCAGACAAAGCCTTACTCTGAAAGCTCTTTAAATACCTTTAGAATGGGTTTTTTGTGGCTCCAATGATGCACTCAACCTCGAAACCTGAAAAGATTGATTCTTCTCAACTGCAGTGTTCAAGATTTTTGTAATGCAGACGAGACCCAATTGAACCAGGTTTTGCTGACCAAAGCAAATCCATATGAATGTTATACATTCTTTTGGCCTGACAGAACTTTGTGATTTATGACGCATGACTTTTCAATTGAGAGGAGCACGATTCAGTGGAAAGTGGATCATGGATTTCTGCCACTGCAGGTGTGTATTTAGCACATCTCTCCTTTCCTGTTTCGCACATATTTTGCTATAGTGTTTTTCTTTGGCTCAATGGAAAAAAAAGGAGACTGTTGGACCCGATATCGGAAAGCATGACCTGCACCAATGTGGTGAAGGAGTTTTTTTTTTTTGCTCATGCTCTTATTAAAACCTAATGTCGTGCATGTCCTGGCTGTCATTTTGCCTATTACCAAACCTGGGCATAGCTAAAATAGAGCCTAATGAGGCAGCAGAAACCCAATCTGTCAGACTCAGCAGCTTGTACCCAATCTTTAACTGCACTCAAGGAAGAAGTTTCGCTAGACCTGAAAACCTTGTATTTTTAATGAAATCAGATCCAGTGATATTTTGCTATGTTTGCTATATTTTTGGCCAAAAAATATTGAGTATACTTAATTAGATCTTAATTGTTTTTTTGGTACAGCGGATAACAAACTAATCCTGTTTGTTTTTTTACCATTCATCGTGTATAAATATCTACTTGTAGGTACTACACAGTCCGCTACAGAGAAAGAAACAGGAAGTGGATCTATCAGACTTGCCCCACTAGCGATACAGTCATTGACAACCTGAAACCCAACACTCACTATGAATTTGGTGTCCGGCCCAACAAAGATGACCGCAGCGGCATGTGGAGCAAACCAGTCATCCACAGCACCAACACGGGGGGTATGCATGCTATCCAATCCATCCTGCAACAAGTAACCCCTATCCTACTCACAAATATTATCTTGGCTAACCACAGCATCCTGTCTTTAGAAGGTCTAATTTATAGTTTGGGTTTGAGGGAAAAAAGTTGTTGTTTTTTTCTTGACATAATCCCATTTTACCAAACCACAAGAACTTTTTGGACTCCACAAACCACAACTGATGTTTTAAATGTGGCAAGAAAATTTGCAGAGTACCAAATGACCGCATGGCACGTGCTGCAAATCCGAACATTTCCGAAAGGTTCTAATCTCCTCTTGCTCTTGTCTTCCAGACAAAATCATGTCAAGTCCCTACAAGCCAAGTCAGACCAAACCTGGGGTAGGTCCTTCTCTGCTGCTCATTTACCTTAAAAAGGGTTATAGTTTTTAAAATCTCAGTGTTTAAGGGTGAAAGGATAAGACAATCCTGTACAATGCACAGAAACCACAATTATGTTTTCTTTTGTTCTTTTAGAAGCCGACAATGCCGGGACCACGCACAGTGCTTCCACCGCGTATGTCCCTTGACTTTCATTATCCTAAACATAAATTTCATAGTCCATCTGTCTGTTAGTTTGTTTAACTGTCTGATTCATTTTGCCCTATTAGCTCCACCTAACAGGACGCATTCAAGGCCCCCACCTTTACACACCAATCCTCCTTTTCCTGGATCTCCAAAGACATCATTTGGTAATTTAATTTTTCCTTCCTTTCTTTAGATTTGATCTCTTCTTACTCCTCTCACTCACTGACTTCTGAGTTTTCGTGTATTAAGTACTTTTACTTTCACCCCTTTTCCTTTTCTTCAAGCACCTTTGATTGTCTTTGTAAATCCCCAGTTATGAGAAATGTTATTATTCCCCACAGCACCTCCTCTGGCCAAGCAAGAAACTGCACTCACTTCTGGGTCCAATGAGCCCAAACAGCCTCAGCTTACACTGGGTAAAATAGCGAGCCTTTCGTTTTTGCAGTCACTCAGCTTTGCTCTTACTCTTGCTGCTGGGATGGGATAGGGAAAGCAAGTGTGGGGTGGGCTGAGACTGACAATGCACCCCCACCATCTGATTGGCTGCATGTTGGCATGATATGAACCAATGAAGAACTAGAAAGTCCTGATTCCTTGGAGAGGAGGATTCCTGGTTGGCGTAAGTTTCTTTTTTCCAGAATGCCCTGCAGAGGAACGCGTGCATGATGTCTTGATTTAGCAAAATAGTCCACTCTTGAATGTCGATGGGTTTGAGCACTTATTTACCCTGTGAACATAATCCATCCAAGATATCATGTCTCAAAACTCATCATCCATCAATCCATCCATCCATCCGTCCATCGCTTCATCTATTTATATTCTTATCCCTCTATGCATCCCATCCCATCTATCTGTATTCACCAAGTACTTCTGAATTTTTTATGGAGGTTCTAAGGAACTTCACATCACATCCTAATTATACACCAATTTATCTTCCACATTCCACAGAAATCTAATTCATTTTGCTTCATTTCAGCTGCTGGCCATGGTTCAGTCCGCATGAGACCTATGCATGCAAAACAAACCTTCCAGTTTTTTCCAGTCTAAGCAGGGAAAGCCGATGATTGGAAGTTCTTTCATGTCTCCCACACTTGGGATGAAAAAAAAAAAAAACAGACTCTCTTCTCAGCTAGCTGATGAGATCACAAACTAGTTAGCTTCATACAATTTGATGAAACTAATAAAGCTCGACCAACACTATACTACACGATGAAGGGCAGAAAGGAAGTTGTTTGTCAATTGACAAACATGTTTACACCAGTGCCATTTGGAACTGGGAAGAAACTTAAGTGTACATTATACTGATAGGATAGCAGGGTTGGAAGAGCAAAAAAAAAATAATAATTCCATATAGATTACTTGAGTTTGTGGTCTCAATAGTCATAGCTTCTTTGCTTCGTTTTTTCTCGAAACAGACTCAGACATCCTTGCTAGAAACGCTTCTTCTCAAGCCGGAGGGATTTCTTTTGGCTTGCCACATCTCCTGTCCACTCGAACCCCTCACCAGACAACCACTGTCACCCCTCAGACCCCCTCTGGAGGCGACCAGCGACCTGGCCTCCCCCAGACCAAGGCACCAAGTGCCTCTCCCAAGACTTATAGTTCATCTGGTAATTCTGTTAATTAATCTTTTAGTTGGATTGTTTCTAATGCGAATGGTTTGATTGAAGTACTAATGTTTCTTATTTATTATACAGCATCGACGATGTTTCTGCGACTTTGGTGACTCAATTTTATCAAGTTTTCCTGTACCTCGATTTTCATTTTCAATTTGCTAAGTCCTTTACGAGTCTCCCCATTGGTGAAAATCATTGTTTTGTATAAAAAAACAACCTGTAATCCATTTCATTCCTCCTCAAAAACAGATAAAAAGCAAACGGGAGACAGCTAGTAATAATAATGGGTACAGTGCTGACCTCGCTGCGGTAGTCTTTGGGCTGATTTCTCTTTTTTGTCAGATAAATGGCGGCCACCCAAGTGACTGTCTGAGAGGTCCACAGTAGCTCACGCCAAGACCAATATGTGACCTCACAGATACACTAATCTATTCTCAAGGAGTCTCACTTTCCTTCACTTTCCTTCACTTTCCTTCACACTGTCTTGCTTCCACAGGAATGGCACCAAATGCACTTTACTGTGGCCACAGCGACACCAAAAAACTTGCACTAATGCATCATTGATACACATGGACCATAGTTTTAACTGAAAGCAAAAGAGATAAGCAATCACTTTTTTTTCTTAGGTGTAGAGCTGTATGTTATACTCCACCAGCACTATGTACACTTTTACTACAAAGCTGTTAAGTAACAACTATGCTACAGAATCACAAATTTATATTAAGTTACTTATATGAAATATGTACTGTATCTTAGAAAAGTGAGTACACCCTTTACATTTCAGCATTCATTTTATTATATCTTCTCTAAGGACAATACTATAGAAATTCAATTTGCATATATTTTAGAGGAATCATTGCACAGCTTGTATAGCAGTAAAGATTTACTGTCCTCTAAAAAATAAACTCAACATACAGCCATTATTATTAAAATGTGAACCTTAAGTGATAACTATATAAATTTGTGTATCTTGTATTAGAGCAGTTAAAATTGAGTGATTTAAGTACAATTCACTCATACTGACTACTGGATGTTCAACATGGCACCTCATGGTAAAGACTCTCTGAGGATTTGAGAATTATAATTGTTGCTCTCCACAAAAATGGCTGAGGCTATAAGAAGTTTGCTAAAAACCCTGAAACTGTGTAACAGTACAGTGGCCAGGGTCATACAGAGGTTTTCCAAGACAGGTTCCACTCGAAACAGACCTCACAAGGGTCCATCAAAGAAGTCAAGTCCTCGTGATGTGCGTCAGGTGCAGAAGTTGGCTTCAATAAACAGATGCTTGAGTGCTGTGGCATTGCTTTAAAGGTTGCAGAAGCGGACGATCCGCTTGTCAGTGCTCAGACTATACGCTACACACTGCAATAAGTTGGTTTGCACGGCCATCGTTCCAGAAGGAAGTCTCTCCCAAAGCTGTTTCACAAGCAAGCCTGCGAACAGTTTGCTGAAGATGACCTGTTCAAGAGCATGAATTACTGGAACTATATCCTGTGGTCTGATGAGACCAAGATAAACTTGTTTAGCTTAGATGGTGTCCAGCATGTGTAGCGACGCCCTGTTGAGGGGCGCCAGAAAAATTGTGTCTTGACTACATGAGCTGCATGAGTGCTGCTGGTACTGGGGAGCTGCAGTTCATGGAGGGAGACATGTACTGTGAGATTCTGAAGCACAATATGATGCCCTCCCTTCAAAAACTGTGCCAAACTGCAGTTTTCCAACATAATAAAGACCCCAAACTCACCACCAAGACAACAACTGCCTTGCTGAGGAAGCTAAAGTTTTAGGTTATGGAGTGGCCACTTATGTCTCCGGACCTGAACCCTATTGAGCACCTGTGGGGCATCCTCAAGCAGAATGTAGCTCTATGATGTCATTATGGAGGAGTAGAAGAGGATCCCAGCAACAACCTGTGCAGCTCTGGTAAATTCCATGCCCAGTAGGATTAAAGCAGTGCTGGATAACAATGGTGCTAACAAAATATTCACGCTTTCTACACAGTTGTGACATGTTAACTGAGGGTCTACTCACTTTTGATGCCAGCTATATAGACGATAATTGCTGTATGTTGAGTTATTTTTGAGTTCTGTAAGTCTGTACTGCTAGACAAGCTGCACATTGACTACTCTAAAATATATCCAATTGTTATTTCTAAAGTATAGTATATTCTATAGTATAGTTTTCTTTTAGTAAACTCTCTTAGTGGGAGGGGGTAGCTTAGTCGTTATGGCATTAAACTTTGAATTCGAAGGACCTAAATTGCAACCACACCAACTCCTGGGCCTCTGAGCAAGGCCCTTAACCCCTTTGCTGCTCAATTATATGAACGATATAAAAGTCCCTCTGGATAAGGATGTCTGCCAAATGCTATAAATGTAGTAGATATTTATTTTTCATTTATGGAAGGAGTCTCTCTTTAGTGTTGTAATTACTGACAATCTGAAACTACCGACATCTAACATTTATGTTTCTGAAATATTCAGGATTGTATTTTTTGTGGTTTTAGAAAAAACTATTGGTTTCTGATGGTTCAGTTTGTGTCATAGCTTGTCTTACAGCCCAATTGCAGCGTAACTCCAAATGCAAGAAAAGTTGGCTTAGTCTTATATTAAAATACAACACGGATGGACACTGGATCTCTCAAAAAGACTTAGGACTACAATATATTAACAATTGATGTTCAGTCTAGCTACAATAATAAGATTTGTTTATAGTCGTGAATGTGTGCCATCATATCTTTTCATTTGTCCCTTAAAGACCTTTAAAGGTTTCTACAACAGCGTGTTTTCTTTTAGGAGGCTACAGACCCTCAATTATACAATGATTATACAATTGATGTTCATCAAGTGCCCTGCTCACCATTTGAATGAAATCAGAACTGCCACACAAGTTGTACATAAGGATTTTTAGCATCCCTTAAAATGTTTTTAATGCTGATAAGAAAAAACACTCTGTTACAGGGTTCTATTTTGACTATTCAATGGTTTTCCTAAATGGACAAGCAGATGCACTTGCTCAACCTGTGAATTTGTTCATTGTCCTTACAGTTTGTCATCTTCAAACAAACACACATATACACACAGACACACAAAGTGACCAAAAAAATGCTGTTGTATTTCTTTATCCAGGTCGAAGCTCTCTGAAAGACCTTAGCTTGTCTGTTCCACCAAAGCCAGTCGATTCAACCGTAGCAGTGAGCAGCAGGAACCGGACAGCTGGGGGCAGAACTCCTTACTTTCCTCTCTATAACGGCATGCGGCCCCCTTATTTCCCCAGGGCCAACGACACCTCCAGAAGATACGGGGGTAAAGGAAATATTCTAAACCCCTAATAATGCCTTCCTTTTTACCTTTCAGCTTTGCTCTCTTGTTCACTTTCATTCTGGCCCTCTCTCTTTTTTTTTGGGTGGGGGAGACTGGAGCTATCCTCTTTCATTTGCTCCAGTTGCTGGATAATGTCCAAAAGCAACAAGTCCCCCCCACCCCCACACACACACACACACACACCTCTGTGCCGTTCAGCAACACATTGCTCCCACGCCCCTAATAAAGCCCTGACATTTAATCCTGGATGCCAAAGCCTTAGGAAATCAAATGAAGCCACTTATTTATGCATTAAACCTCTATTGTATGGAAGATGTTGGGCTTCCTCTTTTTCGATGTTTTCAAAAAACGCAATTTGCAATCTGTAGTATGCTTTGCTTTCAGCAATTTCAGATGGTGCCATCTGTTCGTTAGCATGGCTTCATATTCTAGGCTCATGTCGGGTCGAACCTTGTTTTTTTGAGCTATTGCCATCAATGCATTTCTACTAATTACTGTAACGAAGAGTTGAAACACTTGACCCGCACAGTAATGCGACTCTTAAGGCTAGAAGTGATGAATGTTGTCTCAGAGCCAATTTTTTTCTGCCCTGGAACATGTGGTGTGTGTGCAGACCAGCCGTCATGCTTGCCTACTCCTTGACAGTTTTACATGCCCTGCAAGTGTGTGTGATTTACAGTGACGGGCACAGATTGACTCCCTGGCCACCATCTGTACAAATTCCTTTTCTCCTCAGGCAGCTTTCTGGCCACCTCTGTTTCCTATTGAAGCCCTTATGTCCCCTCAGTCCACTCGTGCTAACAAGCATTCTGCCACAAGATCTGACACAAGAGTGTGTTTGTACTGTTTTCTGCATAACCTTCCTTCTTTTCCCCCTTCCAACAGTGAACGGACAACATCATAAAGGACTGTCTTTCCCCAAACCAGTCATGTGGTCCAGAACCAGAATGGGTAAAACGAGCCGACCCCATGTCCCTGTGTATTTTTTTATTTTATTTTATTTTTATTTTTTTGTCAGCCATCATTAACACCAACCATTTTCTCTATGCTGGTGTCTTTACCCAATTGTTTTGTTGTCTCTGTCCATTCTTGGGTTTTAAGCCCTTTTGCTCGCCAGCCTGCCATGTTTTTTATATGTCCTCAACTCAGTTGTTGGTGTTTTTGTTTTGTTTTGTTTCTTTCCCGCAAGCTTCAGCAGATGCAAATGCTTCATGGTGCGGCTGTTCTTGTGATCATTGTCGAGATGTTGCCATATGATGCGTTGTCGCTTGAGGAATTAGCAATAATGACCACTGACGTTACAACTTTTCAACTGTCTGTGGTTACTAAACATGTTTGGGCATACAGTAGGCACCAGCTCTGTAGATGAACTATTTCAGGTGTTCTATAATTCTATTTTCAACACAAATTTGACACATTGTAGTGTCTTATCCAATATTGAAAGCTTTAAAGCCCCTGATCCACACACAAGCATAGTTTTAAGCATTGAAAAAACACATTTCAGAAGTTGGCGCCTATGTATGGGTTTGTTTCAGCAACCACAATGGAAATTCTGAGGTCCTTCATGCTATTATTCTAAATATCTTGTGTTGTATGCATGTGGAGCCGCATGACTACCATGTTGTGTTTATAAGCTTCATTGTGTACCTTCTTGCTGTACTGTGAATTAACTTTCCGCATCTATTTCAGTCAAAAAATGTACATTTGTTCCAAGGTTTGGAGTCAGGTAGATAAAAACTGCTTGTGTTTCATAAAAACTTATGTTTCAGTTGAATCTGCGTCACACGACAAAACATGAAAGTGATATACAGATAGTCCGGGCAGAGTATCGCTTGTTCTACTTAACTACTTAATTTATCTTCCGTAAGACAGTTCTGGTGTTCGAGAGAAATACACCTTGGACGCTATACCAGTCCATTTCCAGGGCATGATTCGCACGATAATTCACAAATAGAGGCAATATAACATATTGTAAATATACCAGCCAGGGTATTTAGGGAGGTGGGTGGAGACTAGAGAACTTACAGGAAACCCATAAGGAGAACATGTGGAACCTTACAAAGTCACCACCAATACAATATTTCTATTTTCAAATTTATCCACTTTGGTGGTAAGAAATCTTTAAATGAACTTCACGAATATTAAAGTAAACAAAAAAAATATATTTAATATATCAAATTTATCAAATCTACCACCAGATGCATGATGCCCACACGCTTCCATCCAAAATGATTAATTACCAGCGTTGGCTGGTCTTGAGCTTTATTTTAGGAAAATGATTTTTTTTGAGCGAATTTTGCCTGCCTTTTTTTCGTACCACATAGAATTTTTTTCTCATTGCTACAAGATGCTAAGGGCTAGACTCTTGTCTCTTGTTAAAAAAAACAACATAAAAAACCCAAGCGATTTTATTGCAGCTCCTAAACAGATTGAACAAATTGTCCACGCTAGAGTCCATCACATCAAGTCAGTTTTCCTAAAGCCTTGCTTCACTCATATGCCCGACCAGAAGAACAGAAGTGCTGAGCAAAAAAAAAAAAAAACTACTAAACCAGCAATGTTTAGGTTTCACTTGGAATTAAACTTGTCAGTATTTTTCCCCTAAAATCTAATTTGTTGAATTTTGTCTTATTTGACAAAGCCTGCAGGCAAAATTTGGCCAAAAAAGTCAAACACATGGTGATGTTTTCTGTTTAAACTAGACGTTTTGACTCGAAAACGGTTCAACTTTTAGCAGCCATAACAAAGTATTGTGAACTTTTAAACTCAAAGTTTCTGGACTGGATTGTTTCTTGGTTTAAGGCATTTTGCTGGTGGTGTTCTATTACCAATGATTTAATTTATTTGAAATAATATTTTTAAAACCTTTCCATGTTAGATTATGGTCTTGATGTAGTTGTTTCAAGAATGTGAGAAAACATGCCACAAGTCTTTTTTTTTGTTGTTGTTGTTGTCTTCAGGTACTCCTAATCGAGTTTCTTTCCCCATCAGTAAAAACCCCAACCAGGTTGGCAAAACCAGTGGAATAGGTGAGTGTTTTGTCCATCATCTAATTGCATCACAACACACATCACAACACACTGCCTAAATGAGCACAAATAACCACAATATTTGGTGGTACATCTTCCTAAAAGAGTGGAAGTTAATTATAACAGCAAATGGGACTAGATGTGAAATGGGACTTGTGAAATGGATCAGGTGTCCACAAACATTTGTCAATATAATGTATATATTGTTTACCAATTGACCCAAAACCCAAAACCTTAGCCTACAATATATTGCATTCTCCAGACAAAAAGATTAACCTGCACCAGGACAAATCGTCAATCCTGAAGCCTAAAGCACCTCTCGTTACTGCCAAACCAGCGAAGCCTAAAACAACAACAACAACTCCGGTGACGGGTAAAAACAAAACATATTGCAATTTGTTTTTAGCATTATTAGCCTAATTTTATTGGGACTAGTAACATTTCACGTTTTATTGCTTTGTAGAAACGCACTTTGAGACGTGGGAGAACTCGTCCGCCTTCAGCTCTGTTCCAGCATCCAAAATCGATGCCATGGGCAAAGAGCGCTTCATCGGTAAGGTGCTCACAATTCGTTTTTACAAAACCAAAACCTGTTTGCATACCAGGCAAAAGTTCTCACTTCAATCTCGTGTTCAATTTCGAAGTTTCCCCTCAAACATTTTCCAATAAAGGTTGAAGGTTTGAACGAATCGCCATTTTGTTGATGTTTCAGCTCCTCACGTGGTTTATAAGACGGACAAGAAACCAGATGAGCCATGCTCCATCACGCGATCTCTGAGCTATTTCCCGAAGGAACAGGGAGGTGAAACCACAGTGACCGGTCCTCCTCGTGTCGCTCCGTCTAACCTCACTGTGGTCACAGTTGAAGGCTGTCCCTCTTTCGTCATTCTTGACTGGAATAAAGTTGACAACCAAACCACAGGTACGTGCACATAAACCCAGTTTATCCAAATGTTCCAAAAAAACATGGCTAGTAATAAAATTGTAAGTCTTGCCTAAATGAGGAGATTTAGCATTGTAGATTGGATGCTCTGGAACGTGTCAGCTAATTCAAAATATTGTACCCTTCATGCTTAGCTAGCCAGGAAGCAAAGTCTGTTGTTCATTTTATGCCGTTTATAAAGATTGTTCTTTATTATTGTATTCAAAATGTTAATCGAGCACTAACGGTGAACGATTTGAACCACGTTTTTGCAACAGAATATGAGGTCATCTCCACCACTAAAGGACCTGACGGACAAAAGGTCTCCATCCTGACCACCAACCAAACACATACAGCTGTGGAGAACCTCAAGCCCGAGTCCAGGTATGCTTATGGCACGTTCACACACACACACACACACATATTGTGCCATGATCGAGAAAGACGTAGAGTTATGTCAAAATGCCAGCGATAATGAGCCTGAAACCAGCGTGATTTTACCCTGAGAGAGTTTTCTAGCAAGGCTCCATATAACCTGAGACTTGGTGTGTGTGGAGATCATCAGCACCTCACACATGGAGGATCTATTAAAAAGGCTTCACCATCTGTAGATCGAGTGTCGCAGCTTAGCGGGCAGAGAGTTCGAGCTTCACATTTAGTGAGATTAGACCCTATATTTAGTTTAATAAGAGCACATCAAGTGAACTTCCAGTTCTTTAGGAAAGTAGTGCAGAGCTTCTAAATTTGCCCGGTTCTATTTGCTTGGTCATCCATCATCCTTTATAAGAGCCTTTATAACATGTCTGTTCATCTTCCCACATAGTTACGAGTTCAAAGTGAAACCAAAGAACGAATTGGGTGAGGGGCCACCCAGTGAACCGGTGACCTTTAACACAGAGTCAGGTATGTGCTGGAAACTACACCACAATTCACTGCTTACACCATGATGTCAACATTATACATTTGCTTACAAACAATTACATTATCTTGTTTGTAACATTAAATGATGCTGTTACATTGGTATTTATATATATATATATATTTGTGACAGAATCTGATTGCCCCTAACACGTTTAGCTTTTTCGGCACCAAAGGTCCAAAAAGGTTTTTTTTTACTTTAAATGAAATAATCTACAAGATATAATAGTCTTTTAAAACCCGATTTAAGATAGTCCAGGTCTTGTGTTTTTATTGGATTTCTTTGGAGAAAAAAAAAAATCCTAAATATTTAAAACCGTTTAAAAACCCTGCTTTAGTTCTAAACTCAGACCCTGCTGGAACTCCCTCACCTCCTTGTCAAGCTGGGAAACTTAATCTCGATCTCCGAAAACTTTCCAAACGTATTAACAACAAGCCATAAATGCACAGCAAATGAATTATAGCAGCCACGGAGAACTTCAGCTCTTGGTTCTGCAAAGAAAAGGATTTAGGGAGGGGGGATGGAATCGAAGTGAGGGGAGGGTATGCATCAGTGCCAGCTCGAGAGGGATAAACAGAGTGATCGGGTGTCCCTGTGTGAAATGAGATGTTGAATGCGACTCCAAGAAGACAGAAGTGATGTATTTTTTTTAAGTCCTTCCTGCAACTAAATCAATGCCTCCTAAAGCTTCTACCCCAGTAGACTTGCCCATGCCAGTAGATCTGTCCTCAACAGGGAAAGTCAACAATTATTTGAGAAAAAGAAAAAAAAACATATGCTACACTATAATAGATGGAATTTATTGTAGTTTAATACTCAAGGCACACTTCCCACCTCTGCTTAGCCAACATGGAGCTGGAACGATCATCTTGCTAACATTCCTTTACATCATTTTGACGACTTTGGTCACATGGCTGCTTTCAAATGAACCTGCGATTGCAAATATCTCATCTATTTTTCTTTTTGTTCGTTCCACAGCGGATCCGAGAGTGAGCGAATACGTTTCAGGTAAGTCCCTGGAGTGCAACTGGATGTGAAGAAAGATTGAAAGAGAACAGAGGGAAAAAAAAAAATAGTTTTTTGGACACTCACTTCAAACAAAAACACATTTTTTCCTGAGAATGTGTCTAGTCCATGTAAAGTATTTGACAGCATGTGAGACTTGCCTTATGCACTTGGTTTACCTGAAATTTTCATGCTCTAGAACAGTCAATTCAAACTCTCACATACTAGAGAATCCACTTAAGGGGTTCTGGAAGACGCCCTTATTCAGAACAACTTACAATAATCAAATTTATACATTTGAGCGCTTGAGTATTAAGGGCCTTGCTAAAGGGCCCTTCAGTGGCTGCTTAGTGGTGCTAGGATTTGAACTCACATCGTTCCAATCAGAAGTCCAGCAACTCACAGTGTAGACTTCTAGGATACAAAAGATGTTTTTTAACGGTTGATTTTGTTCACCACAGTCTTGAACCTAATAGTTTCAACCTCTTATTGTTACTACATAGTACATGTATGGGTTTACCCAGATCAATAACGTAAGAATCTTTTGTCAATTGTTGTTCAAGGGTTCTTTAAGTGTTTGCTGAAGAAATTCAAGTTCTTAGCTGTACTTGAAAAGAGGGGAACACGTTTTTCGGAAAATTAAATTTATGATACTGTAGAAACTTTAAGTATACCACCCAAATAGACCCCAAGGGATCTACCAAAGAACAAGAAAACAAAATACAATTAAACCTAATCACTTGGTTCTTCTGCGGTTGTTTTAGGCAAAGACGCAATCTGGACGCAGTTCCCATTTAAGACTGACTCTTACTCGGAGTGCAATGGCAAGCAGTACGTCAAGAGGACATGGTATCGCAAGTTTGTTGGCATCCAGCTCTGCAACTCCCTTCGATATAAGATCTACCTGAGCGACTCTCTTAACGGTCAGTGCTCCCCAAAATAGTTTACATGATATTTATATTTGGAGAGTCCAACACTAGATTCGGTGTGCAGAACTCTACACCCTGGGGGTTTACTACATGCCAGGGTTTAGTTCCAAATTTAATTTCAATCCAGCTGGCAAGTGTTTGTTGGAGTATTAGAATATTGTAAGATGTAAATTCTACAGGGTGATAGATTCTTCAGGAACACGGTTGGGACTAAAGTCTGCCAATGGGTAGATCTTCAAAATTAGGTTTATAACAGAATTTTAGAGGAACAAGGCTAAAACGGAACTCTGGAATGAGATATACTGTACCTTCAGACTGGGCTTAAGTCAAGTTTCTGAGGGAAGTAAATCACTGGGAACGACCATACTACAGAACTTTCTTTGCCAACCTAAAACCTTCTAGATTTCCAGAAAAGATTATTTATTGATACAATGTTCAATAAAGGGAACAACTAATGAACAACATGCTGAAATGCTTTTGTATCTAAATTTGTTTGGCAAGTTTTAGCTAACAGATCACAATCTTTACTCAGGTAAATTCTACAACATTGGGGACCAGACAGGCCACGGAGAGGACCATTGCCAGTTTGTAGACTCCTTCCTGGATGGAAGGACCGGGACACAGCTGCCAGCAGACCAGCTCGAAGCTCGACCAGGTACCAGCAACTCAGTGAATCTGACAATTAAATATATACAGCCCTCAGACTCGTTTGGAAATCTGAGTGCAAAAACGTTAAGCCTTAAAAGAATATAAAACCTTTGGGCCAACCTTGATTTTAAAACTTGTTGAAATATGGATCAGGGAAATCAGGGATCACTTTGTATCCAATCAAGGAAAATTTAACTCAGGAATAACACTGTTTGTAAAGTCATTTGATCTGTCAAACCAATTTTTCGTAAGTATCGAGTAATACCATGTGTCTCATAACATTTTAATAGTAATCAAACCAAGAACATTCCCCGTTCCCAAGCACTGATAAGCTGTAACTCCAATTGCAAACCTTTATGCTTCATTCTACCTACAACAGGGAACTTGTTTAGCTAAATTCTTATGGAATATTTTCACTAATGCCAGTTCCCTGTCTAAACTTGATAGATGGCCCTTGACGCTACACTCTTTACACATAAGACGAAAGCAGGAGTGGGTGCAAAATTCCAGGAAAAAAAGGCCAACATAAAGGCCAAAGTAAATAATTTTGGTCAAGATCATGAAAGTCAACATTACTCATGGGTTTGTGTCTCTTATGGACTAGTTGTCTAAGGCCAAACGATGCCAAGGTGCAGAAGCTGGCTCCACACTGCTCATTAAGATAAATTTTCTTGTCTGCTGCTCACAATACATGTTAATGATGCTTGCACTGTAGAATACCAAATAGTGTATAAGTTACAAAATGCCAAAGATGCCACTAGACACTTGCTAAAACCGTAAAAGAAAAGGAGTATGTTCATGTAGCGTGATATTGCCACTGTTTAGTTGTGATGCCTCAGATGCCTCATGTCAATTAGACCTGCTGCCAGAGATCAGGTAATCCTGCTTCTGCTGATCATGTAATCTTGCTGCCGCAGATCATGTAATCTTGCTGCCACAGGTCAGGTAGTCCTGCTTCCACTACTTAATGTGTCCTTCTGCCACATGCCAGTTAACCCTGCTGCTACAGATCAGGTAATCCTGCTGCCACAGGTTAGGTGTCACTATTTAGTTTGTTCTGCTGCCACAAAAGACATAATGTTTTAGTTATTGTTTCTGCACTGTTTGGTTTGTTATGCACCAAAAGTCGATTACTGCTTCCACCACTAAACAGTTAGTCTTGCTGCCACAGATCAGTTCATCTTGCTGCCACAGATCAGTTAGTTTTGCTGCAGTAGATCAGTAAGTCCTGACAGCAATGTTCCGTTTACTGTTTTGGTAATCCTGTTGTCAGGGCCAGTTTGCAAGGCTGGCATCTTGTAAGTTCTGCAATCAGAAACATAGCAGCCCTCTCACTTTTCACAGTTCATTTAATGCCTCGTCAATGCCTCTTCATTTATTCCTACTGCCACTCTTCAGTTACTGCGCATTTTGTGAACATTTTTCTCCCGGTATTACCCATGTTTTGAGATCGATTCACACTCGCCAACAAGGCAATTACTCTGTTTGCACTCTCCCGCATGTGAATATAGTTAGCATGCAACCAAATTGTACTGTTGATAGATTTTTAACAAGCCCTAGTAATTGGACTTCTGATGTGCACATAAGATCATGGCACTCCTCACATCAAATAACGTCCAGTTCAATTTCCTCCTGGAATAAACATCTCTCTTATGAAGTCATAACATAACATTTGTTTTGTCTTTTTCAGGTTATTTCAGAGCTGTGAGGCAAGAACCAGTTCACTTCGGCCAGATCGGAGGCAGCTCACACATCACTTATGTAGCATGGTACGAGTGTGGTACTCCAATCCCTGGGAAGTGGTAGAAACCCAAAAATGTGTCTGAAATGAGAGATTTTGTTTTCGGCTGAGATGTTCACATGTTGGTCCTTTTTTTTTAAACCAACAACTTGGTGGTGTGTGTGATACCTCAACCTTTGGCACCAAAGTCCAAACCATGTATAAAGGTGTATAGTACGGAAGAGTCAGGGACTTATTAGCAGGTTTGTGTTGTATATGAACGAACCATGCCTCGCTGTCTTATTTATCATTATTAAACAACGAACAAGAACAAAAAATACAACAAAAATTCGAAGGCAGAACCATACTAACAATGACGTCAACTTCACGCAAGGTATGGACATTTAGAAATATGACTTTGGTCGAAAATATTGGGAAGCTGGCTCCCTAAAACTATTTTGGTAATTTTTTTGTAATATTATTATCATTTTTTTGTTATTATTATTGTATAAAGTTTGCGGTGCATAGTTCCTGAGTGAGAGCGCGACCGGAGGATGCAGCACTCTTCATTTGGAACAAACCAGTCAGATTTTTTCCACAGTCATTAAACTCATTCATTCATTTATCTATCCATCCATCCATCCATTTGTTCATCCTTCCATCCTTCCATTCATTCCTCAGCCCCATTTGTTCATTCACGTTACATTTGTTTTTATCACCTTTCCTTCCAAAGCCCTGCTATAATTGGGCAGGGGGGCTCCAGACTGTAAAGACCTTACAATTGCAATTTGCACAACGTAAATCTATTTATATGTATATGGAGAGAGTATTTTTTCAATAAACATATTAAACATTATAAAAGGGCCTTTTATCTCTAAAAAATGGGTTCGAGGCTAATATGAGCGACAGGATCTGTTTCTCGTGGCCCTCAGTGACGAGTATGATTTGTACAGTAAATTCCTTCTACCCAAATAAGGTCATTTCAAGTGTATATATCTATAAAAACAACAGCAAGCTGTAAAAGATGAAATTGCATTGTTGTCTCGGATGCAGTGACCCCATGTATTATTAACGCAGTAATAAAAACCAGATCGTTTGTCGTCCCCCCCCCTTGCTAATTTTAATAATAAAAAAAATGATTTCACAATTGTTTCTTTTGTTAAGTTTTTTTTAATTGGCACACATTTTGAAGGCTTGCTTGAAGGATAGCAGTTAAATCCTAGGCCTCTCGAGGAATTGCAGCCTTCGCTTTCCTCCCCTACAACGTTGGAGGCTGCCAATTACGTAGAAGTCTCGACCAAAATGCACACATTACTGCACTTTTCCAGCCCCAGAGAAAGAGAGAGAGAGGGAGAGAGAGAGAGAGAGAGAGAGAGAGAGAATGTGTCTGTGAAGGAAGTCCTGCCAAACCATGACAAAGATGTTTTCAGAGAAAACCACATACCCAGGATAAAAAAACAAAAAAAAAAAAAAAAAAAAAAAGGTTACACGAAAACTTCAAAACACCACGATGTGATTTCATCTATTTTATACTTTTCAGCCGTGCTAAAGTCTCAGCGGCAGTGATGATTTTTGTCCCGAGATGTCTATTGAGATTGTGATCCTGCAGGACCCAACAAAAAAGTTATCAGAGCATGTATCATGTGTCACCATCAGTAAAGTCTTATCTTGGTTAGGGTCACTTTTAAGCCTCTTACTGAGCAATATCTTTATATTTTAGGTGACCGGTCTATCTTAGCTCATTAAAAGTGAAATACTTTATTCACATATGCCAGTGATGTTATGAAGTAGGGGCTTGAACCCCCAACCTTCCGATTGGTAACCCACCATCTGGTCCCACCATATTTTAGGGTAAGAGGTGGAATGGTGGAATGAACTTCCCCTAGATGTCAAACGACATCTTTTCCTGAAACACTTAAACTAGTGCCTATGTTCCTGTTTGCTGTACGTATTTATGTACAATTTTGTACGTCGCTCGGGATACAGGCATCTGTTAAAGTCCATAAATGTAAAAGTACATCTAAACCCAGATCCTTAAACACTGAGCAGCAACATCGACTGCACTAAGACACAAACACTGATGGTGTATTGAGGGTTATACACTATGGGATTATTTGTGGAATTTTTATATACATTGGTGCACAGGGGCATTGTCATCCTGGAACAGGTTTGGGTCTCCTAGGTTAAGTGAAGGGAAAATTGTATGCCACCACACCCAAATTAGACTTTGTGCCAACAGTTGTGTGGAGAAGAACCACACATGGTTGGAAAAGCCAGGTATCCTTTGGTAATTTTGGGCATATAGTGTATCTTTACTCAATTGCTGATGTGCCTTTGAGTATGTCTCACACACACACACACACACACACACACACACACACACACACACATACAGCCTTGCTTGTTTTGGCACCCAGTGACCACAAGGCCCTTGAATAATCCATTCTAATATGCGAGGCGATGAAAGCTCCCTGTGTTTACTGAATGGAAAACCAGCTGCAGTTTGTGTGTGTGTGTGTGTGTGTGTGTGTGTGTGTGTGTGTGTGTGTGTGTGTGTGTGTGTGTGTCTAACTTTGCTCTGTGTTGTGTGGTTTGGGTTTTTTTAGGCTTGTGCATGTGATGTAGAAGCCAGAAAACTTGTCGACGTAATGTTCCACATCATTTGACCAATATTCTTTGTTCTGTCTTCTGTTTGGTGCCCTTGCAAATATGAATTTAAAGCAGAAAATCTAAGTTTTAGACACCTGGCCATAAGATCTGTACCACATAAATGCCAGACTTGTTACTTCTTAAATATGATCTTCCAGCAAGCAAACAAACATAAGAAAAACTTACAAAACCATAATTGTATAAGTTTGCACACCTTTCCATAATGGGGGCTCTAACTGCTCTTTATTTAACCAGTCACATTTTAAATGAGGCCTGTAGGTCAGTGACACACACCTGCCATCAATTACAATGATTCTGTTCAAAATCAGATATGTTTAAATAAATGTTGTTTAAATAAATTTGTTTAAATAAATGTTGAAAGTTATGGAGAAAGATATTAAGGAATATCAAAGGCACTGAATGTGCAATAAACCCAAACCATCAGCAATTAGTAGAGAAAATTGAGCATTGCAACAATCAGGAGGATGAGGAGAAAACTTATCAGGGAGGCTCCCAAGATTCCAATAGCAACACTGAAGGAATTACAGACATTTCTGGCAGGTAATGGATACTTCTTGCATGTAAATACCATCTATTGTATTCTGCATAAGTCTGGACTGTGAGGTTTTCTTACGAAGAAGAATATGCAAGCCTGTTTAAATGATGCCAAAAGATTCTTTCAGTCACGCCCAAACCATGTGGGAAAATATGTTATAGTCTGGTGAGTTGGACTTTGCTGATATTTTTGGTGCAAAGCCAATTCAGAGCATCATTCTAGGAACACCATACTGACCACGAAGCATGGTTGCGGGTAGTGTTATGCTTTGGGGATGCTTCTTTTCAGCTGGCCCAGGAACACTTGTCAGGATAGATGGGAAAATGAATAGGTCCAAATACCAAGATAATTGTCACAAAACTATCTGTCAAAAAGCTGAAAATGAAGAGGCATTTCACATTTTTACATATTAATGACCCCAAGAACACCTCAATATCAACAAAAGACATTGTATTTCTATATTTGTATGTGTTTTAAAAAAAAATCTTATTCCACAATATAATCCCAATTGCTGTTATAAGCAAAAAAAAAGATGCTCCACTAGATTTTGGAGTGTGCTTGTGGAGATTTTGTGCTCATTCAGCCACAAGGGTTTTCGTAAAGTCAGCAACTGATGTAGGTGAGATTAAATGAGGAGGCCTGGGGGCAGTCAGCGTTCACATTCAATAGGATTTAGGTCATAGGATATAGCAGAAGATCTTCCACACACTTCCAACCCATGAAGAGCATCTTCATAGAGTATTGTCATGTTGGAACAGGTCCATGTAAAGAGAAAATCTAATGCTACCACATCCAAAGACTTCCTATACAATTGTCACATAGTCTATTGAGCTTAAAAGTGTTTTTTTTTTTTTTACACATTTGAAACTATTGCCAGCATTGTTCAATTCCAGATGTTTGAAGTGTTCACTTTATTTTTAAACCCGCTTTCCTCCACGTTAGCTTGGGACCACTTGCAATGTCCGAAAATCATCAACAAGCTAGCATTCATACCCATGAGATCACTAATCGTTTCTCAGTAGCTTTTGATTTATTGCTAATATTCCCGTTTTTTTAGGTGCTGTGTACTAGCGATGAGATCCCTCCAGCGTTCCCTCACTTGGGCTATCCCGTTCTCCAAAGGATTTATGATGGGGGATTCCTTAGGAATGTTTTGCCTCCTCCGTTCAAGCGAACGCAGCCAAAGCACTTTGACAACAAGACTGCAAAAACCTTAACAAACCTTTGATTTCCAAAACAGAGCTTCTCTGGGATGTAATCAGAAACACTGCTTTTCTATTCAACAAGAAACATACACACTTTTTTAAAATTTCATTTTGGATGGAACTTTTGTTTTCTTTCCAAAAAAACAGACCTAAATTAAAAATCATTGTGGTCCAATAAATCATTAATCATAAAGGAAGGAGAACCAAAAAAACTAAATAAAAAAAGGAAACAAAGGGGTAGATCATCACGACGTTTTTGCATTAGCATTTGTTGATTCTCTTCCCAAAAGGTAAAACTGTTTCAAGATGAAGGAAGTTGGTGTGTTGTTTTTTTTTGTGCCTTCATGTTGTTGAAAATGCCAAAGTAAATCTGATTGGTAATCGCATTATCTCTGTGATGTGGCTATACAGTATATATAATTCCCCAAACTCACAAATATTCATTTATGAGAAATTGAATGTGGGTGGGGGGGTGTTGGTTGGAAGGGGCAAGAAGGTTAGGAACTAAACACAACCCCAAGTGGAACCGAAGGAACCAAATAATCAACAGTTGGCAAGCAATAGAAGCCCTAAATACCACTGAGCTTCTTGCACATGCACATACACTTTTAAACAAAGTGACATTGCCCTTCAAACCAGCAGATCCCAAACAAAGTTAAAGAACCAAAGTTAAAAGTGATTTTTTTTTAAATTGTTGGCCAAATAGTTCATTCACAAATTTTTCATCTGGTGTTTTAAAACCAAAACACTTTCCAGAAGCACCACTCATGGGGGTTAAACAAATAAAAGACTTTCACAGAGATGGGAGCAAAAGTTTAAGAAGCAGATGCAGTATGTGTTTTGTCCTAAACAGGTAATTTTTCAAATTATTCTTGTAATTCTTAAAATCAAAAAATAATCTATTCAGTTCATTCAAAAGATCGCATGGAGTTCTTTGAATATTCGAAACTACTTTTTTTTTGGGACGACTTGCAAATTTTTTTTCTTGCAAATCGTCCGTCAAGGGACCAAAGTGTTCTCTCTGGTGTTGTTTTACTTTAAACTTCTGCTTCTGGATCTGTTAGGTGTTTTTGCACACTGCTCCTGATGAGGAAAGCTGTTGGTGGAAAAAAGTGACGGCGAAAACCTGCCTATTTGAGCATTAGCAGTGTGTCCACAATGTACAAATGTGACATTCGAGTCAAAAGGGCCAGTCTCTTTCTTTTTTAAAGAAAATATATTCCGACATTCCTAAATACATTCTGTCTGTTTACCAATCTGGTTTGTTTTTGACAGAAGTGAACGGGACATCCTTAATATGGCTTTAATAACACAAGGTTTAGAGTTCTTGTCATTCAAAGTAAACATGTAAATGAAGGGAAAACAAAGACAGACTGACTCCTCATTGAAAGTCCATACTCTTGGGAAGCAGTTTCAGAGATCCTTCCTGGCTCTTGGCTGTTCTGCTTTTGTTTGGCTCTCTGCTGCAGAAAAATACAAGTAAAAAGAATTGTCATGGATTTGGATGCCTGCAGTCTAAGATTATTCAGAGAGGGTTATGTGTAACACTTCTCAAATAACCATTGTATGTGTCTGGAAGCTTAAGAGAACAAAAGGATTCGAAATTCATCCGAAAAACTGTGTCCCGGTAGCACAACAAAAGAAACAATGGTCTGGTAGCACAAAAAAAGCAAGTTGGGCAGAAATGACAATGACAACAGAATTTGGCTTTGTAGAAATACTTTTCAATCTTTCGGTCACCATGGTACCTTCTCAGAGGTACACAATTTTTTTTCAAGCTCCAATTATGCTTTCTTGATTGGATGGTTCCCTTGTATTTTGGCTCTAAATACTGGTAGATGGATTTATGAACCTAAAATTGCCCCAGATGTAAATGTGTGCATGTACTCTATGTGCCAGGTGACCTGCAACTCGTCTACCGTCTCCTGTTAGACTTGCTTTATTTAATTTACAGTAGAGGATGTTGAATCCATTCTTTAAAAAAACAATACTTGACCAGACAGGAGTAGGGTTGTACATCAGGGAATCACAGAGTTTTCTAATCATTGACTTAAATAAACATCAAAAAGCCAAAAGGATGTAAATCCTCTGTCTTAGTCCCAGTTGATGAGATCTTAGTCCTGCTGTCAACCTGTCATGATTGCTGGCTTAATCTCAACTCGTTGCAAGAGTCTCGGCTTATATGTATTTGGAATTACAGCTTGTTGTAACAAGCAGATGGAAGGTTGCTGTTTCTGTAGTATTTTGGTGAGCCACAGTTTCAGAATAAAAAGCTGCCCTCTACTAAATGGAGGTGCTCGGAACACCTGATGATATCTGACCAATTTGGCTCAGCCAATACCTCATCAATACTCCAGTCCTTTTGACTTGTCATCCCTTCGCAGTGCCCGAAAAATAGTGTAGGTCCAGAGAGGCCCTGTCTTTCTCTTTGTCAAGTCTGGTAAGCCATGTTTTCTAGGGTAAAGCAGTTTTCAAATGGCTGATGCAGTTTTCTGTCACTAAGACCATGTTCATACTAAAACATTTTCACTTGAAAACACAGATTTTTCTCTCTCTCATTTTGGCAAAGTGGATACATTTGAAAATGCTGTTTTCACGTCACAGTGTGGATTCTATCTTCCATCTTTACCAGACCCTTATGCATTGTTCCAAATACCTGCTTGACACTATGGTGACCCCCATAGTTTTTGACCCAATCTTCACAAAGAGGTTTATAAGAACTTGCTCAAGCCATGGTTCCTCAAGACCTACCTGCTATTATCTTTGACTGCTGCCAATATCTCAATGGCCCTGGTCATTCCAAAATATGAAAAGTAACATCAAATTGCAGGGGGTGGTCTAGTGGTTCTTCACAACATATTTTCTGGAACCCTTAAACAGTCTTTCCAGTTCAAATTATATTCAAGCATTTCCTTATGAGTATATAGTCTAAACAGGGTACATATTATGCGGGTCACCTCACTTTTAACATTAAGTCTCACACTAATGGGCATGGGTGCTTTTCCCAAACACCATATGGCTTGGAACCTTGGAATTACCTAGAAGACATTTTAGAACCACTTGTCCATCTTAAGAACTTCTTCTAGGTAGTTCATGGTTTCCATGTATTGAGTTTTTTTCAGTCCACATACAAGAGGAGTTACGAACATGAGGACCAACAGGTGATCACCACTACAAAATGGCATCATCATACAAACTGGTTGGAAAGAGTATGGTTGAAGAATTATTATGTCTATTCAAGCCTCCAAACTCCATAAAATATTCAAACCTTTCTGATAAATATGGGCTCTTTCCTGTAAATCTCACCAACTCAAAAAGACATTGAGAGATCTAGCAGCTTGAGCAGGCTTGGTTAACAGTGATAATTGGGCCAATGGATTTTTAAATCTCCAAAATCAACCATAATATTACATAATTCTCTAAAAGTTTTTTTGAGTAACCAGATATGGCCACCTGTTTGGTAAAAAAAAAAAGTAATGAAACGACATTTATTTGTTTGTCTTTGTACAGTTCAAAAAAGTCTTAAATACAGTTTAACGCACACAGCTGTATACACAGTAGCACCATCCAATGGAGCGATTGGGGATCAGTGATGCAGAGGATCTCTCAAACCTTTAAAACAAGAAGACCAGTAAAAACCTGATACATGCTTCAAAGAGAAGCAAGTCTCAGATGCTTAAAGAACTGCTTTGGCAGCAAAAGTGTAGTCTCAACACTCGTTGCATTCAATGTAGTATCTAATGTCAGAAAACTCAGAACCATAACTACCGATGGCGTGAAGACATATTTGCGCAAGCAGGTCTGCAGGGTCCCTTTATGAGTCCAGCAGCAGCAATGTGTCAAATGAAGCGGGAGCTGATTCAATTATATTTCTGGCTAATTCAATGCAGAAACTGGAACTTACTTAGCTGTACTCTACTGGGTACTGATCATAGGAAAAAATGATAAAAACCCTTCGGCTTTGCATACATAGAAACAGTTCCCAAACACTGCAAACACATCTCCAAGACGTCTTAGTCATTTAGGATGACAGTGATTAGTGATTTGCTTCCCTCTTTTGAGGATTTTTGGACTGTGCTATCAGATGTTTCGGGGTTTTTATTATAACAGACCTAAATCGGTCCATGTTTTGCTTGGACCTGAAACCGATTTCTAATGTTTGCATTTTGTCTATAGATAAATAATACGTGTAAAAAGGTATGTTATTGAAAGGATTGGTTAGTAACACAAATCGGTGTTTGACACAAATTTGTCCAATAAATAAAAAAGCAAATTGAAGCTGAAGCTTGGTGAAAACATTTGTCTTTCTTTACTTATTTCCGCAATATCGCAAATGTAATAATAATTTTTTTTTAAATGTAGAGGAAAAATGCCTTTTTGATGCGGATCTAAGTGGAAAAGAGAAGAAGATGCGAGTGAACTAGCATTCACAAGCACACCAAATGGAATAAGTCCAGCTTCAAAATTTATGTTCACTTGGTTTCCTGGCAAATGAATAAAAATAATGACTGGGTTAGCGATCAAGAAGATCGCAAAATGAGTGACTGACAATCAAGACTTATTTGGGATCCAAACCATGGAATCGTATTCACTGTCCATACCATGGTGTAAAGCAAAAGGCAGACAGAGCGAGTCCTGGCCTGTCCAGTGATTGTAATCAGAGGGAGGCAAATATGATTTTGATACATTTACTGGAGGGGTAGCTTTGTGGTTAAGGCATTGGATTTTAAATGCAAAGGTCATGAGTTCAAATCCCAGCCACACCAGGATGCCACTCCTGGGCCTCTAAATTTTGAATGAGATAAATGTAAGTCACTCTGGATAAGGACCGTAAACGCCATAAATGTAAATCTAACCTGGAACATGAAGGCACAAGTAGGCAAACAGGGATTAACATGAAACAGGTGAAGACAATCAGTTAATGATAGGATGAGGAAAAGATAACAACACCAAAGCCAGAAATGAAAGCACATGGCATTCATTGCCTTGGAAACATGACATGGGGAATTCATGAGAACATGAACCCAGGAACCCTAATCAACAAATATGTAAGTAAAGTTATAAGATGAATGGTAAAGTTCCTAAAAAGACATCACACTGTCGGACATGCATTTTTACTCCTTTGATTTCCGTATTCTATCCATCTTATCTCTTTTTTTCTTAGATGTAAAGAAAAATGGCACAAAAATGTTGCAACCTGACTAACATGCCAGGAAGACTGTTCCCCCGAGCCAAGGATAAATCCACAGGGAGTACAAACCTGACCTCAGCTTCACTCCAGGAGAGATGGTTCTGGACCTTTCAATTAAATATTCCACATCTGGAGAACAGGTTGCTCGTACAAACACACACACACACACACACACACACACACACACACACACACACACACACACACACACACACAAGAAACAGGAGCAGCAGGATTTGATAACCTGCTCTGCGTTTGCAAAAACATTATATAAGCATTATTATGAAGAATGAACTGATACACTAAAGAGCCTGTTGGAGAATTTTTGGAGCTGCACAATTTTACACCATGTACACAAATAAGTTGAAGAGCATGTAAGTGTGTGTATGTGTGTGTGTTTTGGCTTGTGGTAATATCATGATCGGGGTTGGTGTGTCATCCATTACACCAGGTGGTGCAGAACCCATAGCATTGAACAAATATTAATCTTTTAATTAGGTTCTCATTTATAGGAACACCCTGAGAAACATCCTGGGGTACTCCTAAAGAACCTAATGAGCAACTGAGAAACCCCCCTTAGGAACACCTTCCGAGGCAGAGGAAGAAGCTAAGAAACTCTCTAAAGAGAACTTTGAGGATCACCCTGAGAAAGCCCAGAGGAACACAATGTATATGAGTAAGTAAAAGTGTGTGTGTGTGTGTGTGTGTGTGTGTGTCAGCTTGTGCTGATATTTAACAGATATATTCTTCATTATAATCATAATCTTCTTTCACAACACCCTAAGGAACACCCTGAAGAACACTTTAAATACATACTCTGAGGAACACCCTGAAGAACACTCTGAAAAGCGATTTTTACAGCATGTTCGTGAGAAACTAAAAGAACAGATGTGTATATAATGTGTTGGTGTTTCGATGATCATGATATGATGATTGGTGGTGGTACATCCAGTAGACCGCGATGCTGAACCCTATCGTATATATTAGCATTCATCAAACATTCATCCTCAGGAAATCCTCATTCATAAAGTTGTTTTTCATATAGTGAAAGTTCTATTGATCTCAGAAGGTTGTGGATTAAAAATTTCAGCACCACAAAGCTGCCATGTCTGGGCCCTTAAACTAGGCCCTTTGACCCTCAATTTCTTAGCTGCATAAACAAGTGACACAACCATTATTTATATGACTGAAAGCGATACAGCAAAGACATGGAGAAATAATCCGAAATGCGTGCAGACCCCAGTTTTTTCCATTCAAAGGCTCAAATTTTTGGTTGTTTGTTTGTTTTAGCTGGATGTCTGTAGGTCTTTAAGTCGAGTCAATTTTTTTCTTTTTCTTTCGTTGTTGACGTCATTCTGCCATATAAAAATCTACGGACCCGAGCAGCTGCTGCTTTTTCCTTCCTAATCCTTTCGAAACTTCACCATGAAACAGTGATTTCACACTTTCTTTTTTCTGATAAAATCAGAACTTTGGCTTTGAATCATTCAGACAATAAAGGGAAGAATGTGTAATATACACGGTACATTTAAGAGTCGTATTCACAGTTAATTCTACAGAACTCGCGACGATGTGAAGGTACAACATGGTCTTGTGATTCATCTCTCCGCTATTTTCTAACACCCACCCCCCCATCCCACCGCAATTAAAGTCAAGATTCCACCCATATTGCTGCTAGCAATTACATCAAATAAATGTTTGACAGTGTTTACACAATGATCAGAGCAGTTTCGGATGAGTGCCACGCATTGTTGATTAAAGTTTTTTTTTATAATTGGAATAATTTTTTCTATAAAGAATGCCAGTATGGTGACATCTATTCAAACGGAGCTTAATTTCAGCCGTTCGGTCTGACGGATGATGAAGTGCGCTTTGTGGTATTAGCATATTTTCCACTAGACTGAATGTTTTTCCGCGGCATTCGGTTTACGACACTGAAACGAGCGAACGAAACTGTCACGGACCGAGAAAGCAATTGAGATTAATGATAGAAATGCGGCCTGGTAAAAGTTGCTGTGGTGCCGAGCACACCCTCTCCTTCATTCGAGAGAACCTCAAACCATTGGGCCACTGCAGCGGGTCACATGATTGCGGCGAACCTCGCGTGCTAATTGGACAAGGGATGACGAGCCAAGTCAAGTGTGCGGGGAAAGAGCTCCTGCTACACCTACAGACGAGAGGAGAGAAACTGGGGCTTGTGGCTAATAAGGCTGTACTGATAGGAGGTCTCGTTCTGAAGCCAAACAGGAAACCGAGAAATTCAGCCGAACTCCAAAAAGACACACTCCATCAACAGGAAAGAAAATGTTTTGAGTAGACTTGACATTGATTTGTTTCGTTTAGCGGCGTATCACGAAACAATTACCTTTTTTTCATTAAAAAATGACAATCCATACAGTTAGTACCCATTTGTTGGTACTTTTTTGTTGTAGAAGCTGGTTCCCATTCTCACTGGAGTTTCTCTGGGTGTTCCTCTGTGTGTTTCAAAGAATGTTCTACAGAGATTTCCTAATGACGTTCCTCAGGTTGTTTTAAAAGGTGTTCCTCATGGTGTTTCTCAGAGTGTTTTTTAGGGCATTCCTTAGAGTGTTTCTCATTGAGTTCCCGAAGTTGTTGTTCAACAGGATGATCCTCAGAGTGATTCTCAGGAGATTCCTTAGTGTTTCTCTGGTTGCTTCCCAAGTTAATTCTCACAATGTTTCTCAGAATGTTCTTAATAGTGAACTTAATGGTGAACTTAAAGGTGTTCTTAATCTAGCACCAGAGACCCCTTTTCATAAATTTTCTAAAATCATTGCCCACATTTTTATATGTATGTCCACTGTACAAGTCCCTGTAAAGGAGCCCTTCCTGTAGAAACGATCGCTTGTGTTTGCTTAACTATAATCCAGACACTTCTTTGCAGTGGTTTTTTCACTTGCCGGACAAAACTATGAAGCGAGCGCCAAGGTACGGATTTATTCTTCATGAATAAATATAACTAAACTGGCTCAGAGTGAATGGATTTTGTAATAGGTACAAGATTCAAACCACACCAAAGAAGCCTTGTGTGATTAAATCCGTTTACATTAATTCGAGCAGCTGTTAGCTGATTTATAAGCGATTTATATCGGCATTCTTTCACCCAGCTGTTCTCGTAATGGAGCTTGCGCAGAACCCGAAGCCCTGATGAGCTGACATGGCTAAGGGGAGAGATGAAAATAGTGATGATCCAAGATGGAAGCAATTATAATCAGTTAGGAATTTAACCACGTTGCCTGGGCGGCCCGGCTGGCAGCCTGTGACTAGGCCGAGCCTTCATCTAAGCTCTACCAGTACAGATCTAACGGGACAATCGAATTCATGGGGGAGAACTTTGAACTCTGAGGAAAGCTTGAGAAACACCTTGAGGAACTTTATGAAGAACACCTTGAGAATCATCTTGAAGAATTCCCTGAAAAAAGACCTTGAGATAAATTCTGAACAACGCCTGGAGGATCACCTTGAACACCATAAAGATCTTCCAGATAAAGACCTTACAGAATGGGTTTAAAGCATTTTTGGGCTAGTTTACAAACCACACCATGGACAGAGATCTTGTTGTAAAGAAAATAATCTGAAATTATTCTAATCATATGTAGTTCTTCCTCAAACTGTTAGCACAAAATTGGAGGCACACAACAGTATAGAATGTCTTTGGATGTAGTACTATGAAATTTTGCCTTCACTTGAACAAGGAGACCAAACCTGTTCCAGCATGACAATGTCCATGTTTACATAGTCAGCTACATGAAGCTATACTTTACATGGTTGGTGTGGGAGGTCTCGTAATTGTAACCCTCCTGAAGACCTTTTGGAATTAATTGGAATGCTAACTGCACCCCCATTTCTTCTCAACCTACATAAGTATTTAACATTACTGACACCTATGTGGCTGAATGAGCTAGAATCTCAATATAGCACAGAATCTCATGAAACATCTTCCCAGAAGAGCGGAGACTCAAAGACTCAAAGATACTCGAAAAAATTTTAAATAAATATTCTATATAGCCTATAGCATTAGCTCATGGGTGTTGCCTCATACTAGAAAATAAAGAACTGTCAAGCTTTTCTGACTACAATGTTTAAAATAAAAATTTTTAGGAGAAACTCTGAGAGCTTGTTCTTCATTCCCTCGAATGGTGGTTTAACTGGCGGAGACAACGGGATGAGCTAACGCTCGTGTTTTTTTTGGGGGGGTTTGGATTAAATTGGCACAGCTTTTTTTTTCCCCCTCAAAAGCCACTACACACATGCATGATGACTATCCCAGCAGGAGTTCTGGCATTCTTAAAAATGACAAATATGTTTTGCGCATGGAGACGAACGGCGTGTCGACAGGCCGCGATCCTGGAAGCGCGCTGCGCTGTTGTTAGAAAAACAGCGCACCTTCCAGATCCTTTCAGAGGCACTCGTAAAAAAGAAAGAGGGAAAAAAAGGAACAGGTGCAAAAATCTGATCGTGTTGAAAGTCAGAGAAGATCGCAATGACATCTGCGAAGCTATAAATCAAGTGGGCTACCAAAGCTTTACTCTAGTGGAGGATATTGGCACTAGGAGATAATAGATTATTTACAGCCGCGCTAGCAACACACATGGCGTGCGCTCAAGTTAATTCTTATTGGGCGAGCTGACGTGTGGGGATAAAATTGGCCAGAGAGGTCCTCTGAGATACTTTCATGCCAATGTCAATGGAGAAGAAGATCGACTAGAGGGAACTTTTTGTGGAAATCTCTCCTGTTCATGAGCACATGAATCCCTTGGCCTCAGAGTCCATTGAGAACTCACATTAATGGTCTCGCAAAAACCAAAGTCGTTATTCCGTCTCACCTTTCTTATGACTGGTGCAATTTTCCTGGACTTAATCAAACGATGATCTTTTTTCTTGATCACAAAAAAAAAAAGCCAATCTTGGATTCTTGTCTGGAGAGGAACTCTGAAATATGGCAAGAAACTAAACGGCATCACATGATAGAGTGTTTTTTGGATTTAAACTCCTTCATCTAAACACAATGGACAGCCATTTAGACATCAGTCATCGGAAGCAGGCAGAGATAAATGTATCGTTTAGAAGTTCGCCTACAAGTATGATTATTCAGTTAATGAAAATGAATTAAGCTGAGGTAGATCAATCTTGAATGTATATTACTATGTGAGTGCTAATTCAGGGCTCGGTGTAAGATGTTCCAGGATGTTTGTGCATGATACTGAGGTGAATAACAGCCCGAATGGCGAAGCAAAGCGGAGCAGAGCTTCCGCAATCTTTAAAAGTCAAACACTTTTGGAGCAACTTTAGAATACGTTCCTCAGCATACCTCTGGAGAATCTCTGTCCTCAAGGGACAAGGGTGAAAAATTAACATTGGATGATCTTCAGGTCCCCAGGCAGCACTACATTTAAGACAGTCATGATTCTGTAATGGAAATCAATGCATGGGCTCATTCACACCTCCAGAAATCATTGTCTGTGAACACAGTTTGCAATATGATTCACAAGTGCAGGTCTATCAATGCAAAGAAAAAGTCATGTGTGAACATGATCCATAAACATTTTTCCTAAAATGGAATATAAATTTTTTCAGTTTAGAGACGTTTTTTTCTTTGTTTGTTTTATTCCTAATAGAATATCGATTTACGAGATCGGCAAATCGTTGCATTCTGTTTTATTTACAATTTGCCCATATGGCTTGTTAGAGTTGAAATTCTGCTTAATTTACTTTCGATTAAATAGCAAGAGCGGGCGAATGACGTGCATCTGTGTCGTCTCCTGCTAATACTGAAGATGTCGGAGTGAACTCCTGGTGCTATTTTTTCCTAATACTTCTAATTTTAACATCTTCTTTTCCAGCTTATTCAATTAATCTTGTGCCCAAACCCATTTATAAAATCACTGTATTCACTATTTAGATCGGTAACGTCATTAGGAAATGTGTAGAACAGACGTCTCGCTTTGTATGAAATTGTATGTTTCTATGGTTACAGTTGTTTATATGGCGAGGTTTGGTCCTCATTGAACAAGGCATTCTCATTGCTAATTGGTTCCAGCGTCAAATGGGCACACAATGCTAGTTTAGCTACGCTAAACTTTTTCCGATCTGTTTTTGGTTTTGTCGTCATGTTTTCTTTTTTGTATTTGTGCGTTTCTTGGTGCCTTTGACGAGTTTTCTTGCATTTTTATGAGTTATCGTAAGTCACAGCTTTTGGCTTGTGAGAAATATCGGGCTTTTGATGCCAAATAAAACTCTTGCGACGCTGGTAAAAATTTGAGCTACAAGAGCAAACAGGGTAAATCTTTTCCACAAAAAAACTAAAATTGTACAAGGCTCATCGTGCTCGTGATTGCAGGAACACCTGGTCACTCTGAACTGAGGTTCTGAGTTGGGATCCAGTTGACAGGCTTTCATGACAGATTAACAATGCTAGCACAAGCGTGTCGTTAATCTTCGTTATTTTTCACCGTTACACAGCGGTGGAAACGTGAACGGATCTTGCGAACGCTAATCGAAGATCGGTGTGAAAACATTGTTGAGGTTAGCATCCCTGTGAGCAAACACCAGCGTTGACTACGCTGTCTAGAAGATTTTTGTTTTTTAACAAGACAAAAGGTGAAGGTCGGATCTTCTCCTGGCTTTACGGCATGCGTTTATTTTTTTCCCAGCTGCCTGCAATTACTTTGCCTGCAGAATATAGTGTGTGAAAGACGCTAACAGATTTTCAGAATCATCTCCCTATCGGGCCTTCAGTATTCTTTACAATTACTACAAAACCAGATGGCGGATTTTCCTCTGAAAAACACTTCTCCTACGTGTATGTCTGTGTGTGTGTGTGTGTGTGTGTGTGTCTAAAGATTGTGTCCAGGACCATCATAGTCTCTTCTCCATCTCTTCTCCATCACCTTGTCCAAATGGCTCATCACACTTCATTTTAGCTAAACTCCTACAGGCCCCTGTATCACACATAGAACATTTAAATTTTTATTAAAATCAGCTTGAGGTAATTACGACATGTATTCTGTCAATTAGCAAGTTTTCTTAGCGTTTTTGCTTTTTTGGCTAGTCGTCTCTGAGTTTGGCATCATCACATGCCGTCCTCATATTAGTGGCTTTTTGATGAGAAATGTTTCTCACGCTGCCAGAAATTACTTGTTTGGTCACAATGGCACTGAACCGATGCTGATTTCATAATTTATTGACATCTGGAATGAGAATATTACAGTTTAATCTAGTCTTGTGCAAAACCTTTGTTTCAGCCACAAGAACATTAGTAAAGTCAGGTCTTGATGTAGGTAAGGTGAAGAGGCCTGGGGTACCAATTCATCCCAGAGGTTCTCGGTACTGTTGAGGTCAGAGCTTTAGTGCAGGCCATTCAAGATCTTTTACTCCAAACAGCAGATCTTCATGGAGCTGCTTTGTGGACATGGGCATAGTCATGATGGATCTAAAGACATCCTATAAAATTGTGTGTCTCCAAGTTTGTGGTAACAGTTTGGCTATACTTTGTCTATATTGTGTAGCTAATATAACAAACTAACATACCAAACAAAGCATTCATGATTCATGAGGAAATCGATGTCCAGATTAGCCAGAAGAAATGATGCCATGCCCTGTCCACATCCACATCGTACTTAATAAACTGCTCTTCCCTTTGTGCTCACTGATCTCACTGGGCAACAAGTTTGCGGCAAATCGGACAAAAAAGGCGTTCGGGTGTCATGACGAGCTGCGTATATTCAGTGATCGGTCCATTGTTGAAATAAAATGAGTATGTGTTAGCAGGAATGAATATCACTGGATAAAAATAACTGAAAAGAAATATATGAAAGCACATACAGCAGTCGAATCAGTTCATCATAAGTTCATCGAGTCACTACAGGAAAGAACTGATTAAAACGCGTAAATAATTAGTATTCAGGAAGGTTGCCCTCTAGTGGTCTAGAGGGAGGAAAAAATGCAGTCACAAAAGGATTAATTGCCTTCTTTGAGCCAAAAATGTGTCTTTTTGTATGTGTCTTTTGTGTGTGTGTGTGTGTGTGTGTGTGTGTGTGTGTGTGTGTGTGTGTGTGTGTGTGTGTGTGTGTGTGTGTTGTTTGAGCGCACACCAAGTGGCAGACAAATTTAAGTTTCCCACATGTGGAGAACTCGCATATTCCTTTTTTTTCCACCACATGGCCTCTGTAATTCTGCATCTGATCTCTTCATCAGTCAACTTTCAAAACAAAATGATTTTCAGGACTTGGAAATAGACTTGTCTGCAGTTTGCGCCGACATTCGAGAGTTGATTGAAAACAGCCATCGACGGTTTGTTTATTTGTTGACTATGTTGAACTGTCAGGCAGCGACTTGATTTTGACATTGAAACTTGTACATTCTGAATTGGTCATAATCACGAAAATCATGTGCACAAATTATAGAAAATATGTTTATAGTTCATTGGAGGTCAAAAGGTAACGCTGGAGGAGATGGAAATATTCGTAGGTCAGATGTGAGAAGCTGTTCACAATATGCTCACCAAAAAGAAAGATCGTTCAGAACATGAGTTTCTGGTCTAAACTGGTGGTGAAAATTTGCACTTCCAACTTTACCTGGTATCTCCCTTTAGACTAAGGCATAGTTGTGCTCTATTTTTTCCATTTCTTTAAATAACAGCTTTAATGTTATTTAAAGTTTGAAATATATGTTTATTACCACAACCATGTATGAAATGTTCTTTTAAGAACCTGTTTTGATAATACCTTGGTTTTCAAGATGCTCTGTCTTCAGGTATGTACTTAAAGAAACGAGAGATCTTCTCTTTGGATGTGGGAAGGGAAATTTTCCCTTCAGTTGAACTAGGAGACGTGAACCTGTTCCAGCATGACAAATGCAAATCCTGTACACAAAGCCAGCTCTATGAAGATCTGCTTTACATTAGTTGCCGTGAAAGATCTTGACTGCCTGTTAGAGAACTTTAAGCTAAACCTTCCTGAACACCTTTGGGATCAATTGGAACACCTCCTCACCTCACTTAAACCGGTACCTGACTTTACTAAAGCACATATGGCTTTGACATACACATAAAACAAAAACCTCAAATCATATACACAGGGTAAAAGAATAGACAGCCAAGGCATCTATCCATTGATTTGAAGGAACGCTGTTCTTCCTGACAAGGAGTTGAATCTTTTCAGATGATACAAAGCGTATTAGGCAAAGAGAAAGCAATTGTTTCACTCACCAACTCTCAAGGAATCTCTTTGGCTTTCACCCTGGATTGACAAACCCTTAATTTATGTCCACTTTAATGACCAATTCAGCATCACACATTAGTATGACCTTCCAAGCCCAGCATGATGCTCCAGATTCAGCTCTCGTCTTCAAACTTTATCGAGCGTTAACACTGAAGCACCTGTTTCTAAGGTGAACTGGGACCAAATCCTGCTAAGCTGAAAACAGATTCAAAGCTGGATTGCTCTGGTCCAGTTCAGACCTGATTGGTGAATCATCTGTCGTCGGTCATCCTCCATTCCAGAATACACTCTATAGATTTCTTTGATGGATCTCCCTCTTGCTAACATCATCCTGAATCCTTCCAGAAATGTAAATATCTGCTTTGCCAAATGCGAACAGGAAGCGTATTACAGTTTCGCCGTTTCATCCCAAAGGGTTCATGTCCGAGCTCTGTAGCAGGCCACTCAAGATTTCATGTGAAGCAGATCGCCATGTGTGTACAGGTGCATTGTCATGCTGGGACAGGTTGGGTTCTCCTAGTTCAAGTGAAGGAAAAATGTCATGCTACCAAAAAACAAAAGACGTCCGATACAATTGTCTGCATCCAACTTTGCGGTTACAGTTTGGGGAAGAACCACATATGACTGAAAAGTCAGGTGTCCCAATATTTATGCCTTATACTCAAACTAATTATAAGTTGAATGCTTCAAAATGTTAAAGGAAAATCACTGCCAATTGATAACCTTCTAATTCCTACAGGAACAAAACCCAACTACTGCTTTTACCACAGATATTTTAGGTCCTAAGTTTTGTTTTTTTTTTAACAAGTGTTGCTTTTTTATGAAATTCTGGAAACCACGCCTGTGGCTTTGTGGAGCCTCGGCCCGTGCCATGGTCAGGAAATAAGCTGAAAATAAACAGCTTTAAATATGACGCTCAGACAGAAAGTGCTTCACCATCTATATTTGTGTTTTGGTGTGTCGGGGAAAGATGGATCAAGTTTGTTTTGATTTTGGTTGAAATAATCATTGAAGGCAAAGGTCACTCTGTGTACTGTCCAGATGGAGACTCACGTACAAACATTACCTCATGATTTACTGTCTCATGCACCCACACATTCCTCAAATCGTCACTTACAATGAATCGCTAAGCACAGAGTTAAATCTCTGCTGTCGCTAGGGAATAAATAGCTTCGTGACTTTGAATCTCTAGACATGTGCAGAGGATCTTTCACAGCTTTCAACCTAAGGCTCAAATGACAACATGGAACGTGGGATTCATACTGAGAAGGCTTTTTTTGCAAGCCATGCTGTGTGTACTGTATATGTGTGCATGCAACATATGGACAAAAAGTATTGGGTCACCGGACCTTTACAGCCATCTGATGTTCTTCCCCTAATCTGTTAGCACAAAGATGGAGGCACATAGTTGTATGGGACGTCTTTAGATCAAACAAATCTCCACAAAATCTAGTGGAACATCTTCCCAGAAAAGTGGAGCTTGCTATAACACCGTTTAAGGACTAAATGAATGGAATGAGATGCCCAAAAAAGGTACATGCCATTTTATGGTCAGGTGTCCACCAACTTTTGTCCACATAGTGTGTGTGTTTCCTTTATAGGCCCACACAGATATTCATCAAATACTGGATTCTGATTGGTCAAAATAGTGTGGTGCAGAATGGTGTAGTGCAGCTTAATAGTTTATATATACTTATACTTTTTATAGTATAGTTTCCATAGCAACAGCTCGTACACAGAGACTTGTGTGGCAGGGTATTTTTTTCACAGCATCTACTCTTTCCGTTGTTATTCATCTGAGCAGCATCACGGCGCCACATTACTCTTTCTTCTTTCCCTGCTGAAGCTCCAGGGTGATTGTCACTAATCCCTAAAAGTCCTCGTCCATCGTGGACGGTTCAGGTTCTCTGGGAACGAGGACGCTCGACTAGAGCCAAAACACACGGCAGGCTCATTACCGGATAATCGTGTGATTCCCACAGAATGTGACTGAGTGCGTACACACAATACGATGAGGGACAACGATAGAGGACAATGTGACTGTCTATCAGCAGCAGATTATAAAGCTGAATAATGCAACTCGGCGGTATTAACACGTCCATTTATGTATCCATGGTGACGTGAGCGAGCCGGGAAAAGAGCGGGATTTTATTTCCAGGCAAATAAATACAGTTGTTGGGACTTTCCAGTTACAGAGTTAGCCACACACACACTCGTATATAATGAGTGTAATACTATAACCGTGTTTGGAATCGGTTTTACTGTTATTAACAGTTTCTCACCAAATGCCATCACTCAGACAGCCAGAACAGGGCAAACTCAAAGGTCAGCCAGGGCCGCTGAGGCAGGGGAGGTTCAGCAGTTTGGCCTCTAAACTACTTTTTTTCCCTCAAGTTTTCTCCACTAATTTAACGTCGGGTAATCAACTCATATTGCATCACAGGGCACCGTAGCACATTCAGAGGAAAGCATCTTCCACCGCCTTTCAATAAAAAACAGAAACCCCGGGCTCTGGACTACTGTTTACGGTTATTGCACAGTGAACTTAAAGCCCTTCGAACCCTTCGCTCAGTAGTAGCTTGTATTGCATAGCCACGTTTTTGCTGCTGCTTCCTTTCGATATAGCGTTTCCTAAAAAAACACGTGATATCATTTATTTCCTGTGGAGGCATTTATAAAAGATTTACCTCATGATCTGCTTAGAACAATATAATCCATTACTGATGGACATGTTCTAAATACACTAGTACACTATTATTTAGAAAAAAAAAAGGCAATAACTAGCACAAGCTTATAGGACAATGCAATAGAGGCCCCCACAACCACTGTCTTTGTATAGGACCCAGGATTTAGAGCGACACTCCAGTTCAGAATGCTGTTGTGTATTTTCGGATACAGGAACAGAATACGTGTCCGGCTTTACAAAGCGTGAGCAAAAAAAAAGGCAATCCTGAATGACTACAGCATGTGGAACAGCAGGTCAGAGTTTCGCTTCACATACGATGAGGTCATAAACCATGACACGAATCTCACACGGTAACACGGAAATCCGTGTTTCCCAGTGTTTCATAAAACCCCCCTGTATCAAGTACAACATTTGTTGTGGTTGTTTTTTTTCTTTTTCCTGCTTCGTATCGCATCCTCTTCTGCCGGTTCAGGCAGCGCACGGTTCCATGATACAAATGATTTCTCTCTAGTCGCTAAAACGGACTAACACATGTTAAAACTCTGAAATGGGCCAAAATGTTCCTCTGTGCTCTGATTAGGGCGGATATGGAGCTTGCGCTATGCCTTTTGCACACTCTGTTCTCTTTGGAGGCACGGATCAAGGCTCAGGAGTCTCTTAAATGTCTCAAAATTGTGTATCTGGACTATGAAACTGACCCGAATGTTAATTTTAATACTTTCTGAGGGGCAGATGTCTGTGTCTCTATACAGGTTCTAACATGGCTAACTTTGCTTCCTTAAAATATTCGACATTTTCAGAACAGAAGGTTTAACTTCTTGGAAACGCTTCAAGGAGAACCTTTTGGGACTGTTAGACTGTATAGACAAAAGTACCTGACTTTTCCAGCCACATGTTGTTCCACCACAAAGTTGGAGGCACACAATTGTATAGTGTGTATTGGATGCGGTGGCATGAAATTTTCACTTGAACTAGGAGACTCAAAACCAGCTTCTTGAAGATATAGTTTATGTGGTTGGAGTGGAAGATCTTGAGTGGCCTTCTCTGGAGCTCTGACCTCAATCCTATTGTCATATTTTATGGCCAGATGTGCACCAAATTTTGTTCAGTCCCATTGTAGTGTGTTTTGACTCTTCCCTGCTCGATGTTTCTTTATAATTCTATACATTTAACGAGAAGTCAGTTAACAGGATAAATTGATAAATTTATTGATTTTTGTGAATTGCCAGATGGAGCTAAAGTTTTAATTGGGGGAATTAAAGAAGCATTGGACCACACGTACCAAATGAATCCCTTTCCGGAGAGAGTCCTAATCTGCTCCGAATTGATGCACAATTAAAGGTTCCAGAAGGACAAACGAAGAACCCTTTAAACTGTCATTTTTTCAGCTGAAGGATTGGTCAGCATTGCTGAGGTGTGATGGATCATGTTTTCCCACCGTTCCTCCAAGCACACACAATGTCTGAGATCTGATCGAGACAGTGCGGTTCCTATGGAAGCGCACTGTTGTGTTTTGGAGCTCCGACGGGGGTTTGTTTGGACTGTAAGGCAAGACATCGGCGAGCCCGCATGCACTCGATGATTCAGTGGTCTTTCCATATCTTGTTTCCTTTACAAGGGACTGAGCTCATGCACACACGGCTGAGCATTCGATTCAAGATGGAAGCAGAGATCAATATGATGTTTGTCCGGTTCACTGTAAAAAAAATCGTGATCGTGAGCTCTGCTTTCAAATGCTACAAGAATCTAAAACAAATACAAACAGGTAAGCTGCAAATCCGCATAGAGTACACAATTTACGTTTTATTTAAGCACATAATTATCACTTACATTATATAGAATTTGTACTTATTAGTTGACTATTCATTTTTAAATTCATTCTGAATATATACTACAGGTGACTTTTTTCCCCCTGTCGCGCTTCAGGGAACCACTTGGGGGCGCTAAAATCAGCAACGATTTATTTTAACTTCTGCTGTGGTAACTGAATCCTGTAGAACCATGGCTAAAAATTGTGTTTCTATGCTAATAGTTGATTCTGTTGACTTTATAATGTTATTTTCAGCTTTTACTTTGTAAATTTCATAAAATATCTTGAAATTGTGAGGCTTTTTAAGGTGAATCCTCAGGCATTCAGCCTCCAGATCGGGCCAGCTCCAGTTGTGTCAAACCTCCTGGATTTCGGAGCTTCAAAGAGAAGATGTTGACCCTACGAGGATCCCCAGTTGAATCCCACTTCATGAAGAAACAACCTCTTAATCAATACTCAAAAAATATTCTTCCATCATTGAACATTTAAAGCCTCAGGCATGAAGGAGCTCCTGGTTCCACAACTCCAGCTGACTGTATAAGCCTGTAGAAAGGACATTACTCATAATCACATACTCCGATTCTCGTGATATTTCTCACTCTCCGGGCTTTGTAAAGTTGTTATGATTTATAATTACACCTAATGAGGATGAGTTTCACTTTTAAGTCTGGTTTCTCTAAAGATTTCTTCCTCATACCATCTAAGAGATTTTTTGCTTGCCAAATTCGCTCCTTGCTCATTGAGGATAAATACACACACTTCACTTATATTTAAATTCTTACATTTTGTAAAGCTGCTTTGAGACAATGTCCATTGTGAAAAGTGCTCTAGAAATAACCTGAAGATGAAAAAAGAATATAATGAGATATTCAGTTAAAATAATTGTATTACAGCATGTTGGACTTTTGTAATTTGTTCAACCTCGAATGGATTGACTTGAATGAAAACTCACTAAGAAACCACTGATGAATGAACGATAGCACAAGAAGCCTTTTCTGTTTCATCTCTTTATTGTTTTTACATTCAACAGTAGATTCTGCACCAAATATGGCCGTCCTTTCACCAGCTGTTCCAGCTGTTTGATGGATGTGATCTAGACAGTATTTGAATCCATCAGCCTGTGCTAGCCGAGCAAAACAGGCTCACTGGCTGGAAATAAAACAGGACTGGTTGATTTCATGGCAAGCGGGAGATGAATGGTATTCCGTAGCTCTGAACTGGTAACTGAGATTAAATATGTGCCGGTTTTGTGATTTTATGATGGAAATATGAACTGAAATTGAACCAATTTAAAACAACGAGAGAAAAGGCTTAAAGAGGCACTGGATTGAGAGAAAAAGAGAGAGAGAATGAGGAAGGAGAGAGAAAGGCTAATGACTCCTGTAGTAAAACTGAACATGTGTAAATTAAATGTGCACAGACGTCATAGCGAGTTAGAGAAGCCGCTTCAGGCCAGACACGATCGAACATGACTAATGGTTAAAGATGGGGCGGTTGTTGATCATTTCGTAACAACATGACAAAGTGATGTTGTGTATCGTGTTGGTATTTCTTGTCATTCACATTGTTTGAGTGTGTGTGTGTGTGTGTGTGTGTGTGTGTGTGTGTGTGTGTGTGTGTGTGTGTGTGTGTGTGTGTGTGTGTTCAGTTTGCAGGTGCAGAAACATGCATAAAAGTGGAATGATTATTTGTATTTGGACACTTGAGGGCTTGGCTATTACACACACACACACACACACACACACACACACACACACACACACACACACACACAAACACACACACAGAGCAATGTTCTAATGCAAAAACCATGCAATAAGTGTTGAAATAAAGTCTGTACACACACACACACACACACACACACACCATGGTCACAATTCATTTAGCAACAACAATATTACATACGCCGAAGACACGTTTAGCTCAGCTGTTTTCTTTCAGCTTGAATCAACGGACCACATTCCACAGTTTCAGATCATGGAAGATGGAACGAAAGAACAACTCCCTCAGTTACAAAATATATTGATTGAACAATAAATTTACTTGAGTCTTTATATATATATATATATATATATATATATCTATTACTTTTTTATTATTTTATTTTGTTTTTCTGCAAAGATGAGATACAATCTCTTCCCCTTTTGTATGTCTCCCTCTTGTGGATACAAGCTGTACAACAACAAACAAAATATATATATTTAGATATATATTTAGAGATTTGTGGTGCTTTTGCTACAAGGGTGTTAATAAAGTCAGGAAGTGATGTAGGTGAGGTGATGAGGCCTTCCACATCTTCCAACCGATGAAAAGCATATCTTCATGGAACTGTCTCTGTGCACTTTGTGTCATGCTGGAACAGGTTTGCATCTCCTTGTTTAAGTGAAGGGAAAATATAACGCTTGTGAATCCAAAATGTGGCTCTCACCTCACATCTGTGAAACTCCTTGACATAAAGCTTACCTGCACCAATTCACCCCCTCCCCAAATCCCCCCCATTCTACCCCTTTCACTGACAGAATCCTGTGGATCAGCAGGTTATAAAGGGAGGTGATTACTATGTGGTGCTGATGTGTAGAGTTTAGATCCTACATGATCTGAAACTCACACCTGATCAATTTATTAAAGAAAAAAGTCTAATAAGTAACATCCATTTCTGTCCTCTGGTAGTATGATGGGTAAATCATGGTCTCTGGTGTGTGTAATTCCTGGTTCAAGCCTGAACTTCAGATTTCATTTGTTCTTATATTTTAAGACTAGAAAAGAAGAGAAGAGCAGTAAGCAACCCGTTCTCTTGTTTCAGCGGGGTGTAGAGGTTGACGTCATGGTTGCCAGTGCTTTAAATCCCAGGTTTGTTTCCTTAGCTTCTGCTTTCATTTGTTGAAACTGCTTTACTTCTGTCCCCCAGTTTTCTTTTCAGATTATTGTTGTTATAGTCTGTGTTGATGTTACAGAGCAGTGTACAGGAAACTCAGAGTAAAGCAACAAAGCTTTGTTGTTGTTCTTGTGACGTGGTAGCTCAGTGGTTAAGATGGTGGACTCCTAATCGGAAGGTTGTGAGTTCGATTCTCAGCCCTGCCAATAAATAAATTGTGTGGTTGTCAGTTGCTCTGAATAAGGGTGTCTGCCAAACACACTGTAACAAAAAAAAGACAATGTTACCCGGTTATGAGTGCACGTCCTTCTTTTCACCAGTGAGACCACGTGGTGTTTTTTATGGCCTGTATGATATTGAACGATATATAAACGTTTCTCACTACAAATCTCACATAAACAGTGTTTCACTGATAATCAGGGCACTGCGTTTGCTAACTGTTTATTTTGTGACTAGCGGCAGACTTCACACTCACACCTACACACGCTGAACATTCAGAACAGTATCAGTAGAAATGAGGGTTAAATCAGCACTTCATCAGTGCTTTTGGAACTTCTACACCTTTGAGAGCTGATCGTTCAACTACTGCCTAATGAATCCCACCCTCACAGGCGTCACGCTAACAACCAGTGTGTTGTAGAGCTTAGTTACAATGTGTGGCTTAATTGGTACAACTGTGGCTCAATTGGATAAGCTTTGTTTCCCTTTTGAAGAGGTTGTTGGTTCAAACCCCAATCGGTTCTCTGATAGACATGTCAAATAATAGAATATTCAGAGGGGAGGTGATCTACAAAAGTTCCTCTGAATGAGTAGTGGAAATTCTGTCAGAAAGCCCACAGTTGCAGTGTGTTAATATGCTCATTCAATCTATGTTGGATTGGAGCCACGTCTCAGAGCTACGCATACGGCTTCCTCCTACTGAGAGAACTTTACAATCGGAAACAATCCAACGATCTTGTCTTCCTTTAAATACAATGTCCTTGTCTGTGCGGTCATGTTAGGTAGTTATTAAAGATATGAGTCCTATGAGCAGGTGTGCTTCCTGTCTGGAGGTGGTGTAATGGTTAGCGTCTCAGTTGCGATGGCTCAGTGGGTTAAGGCTGGTTGTGGTTTGCTATAGATACCTATCAGGGTTTGAGTCCCACTTAAGGTCTTGTCTAAATTCTTACACTTTGTTTCTTTGCTAATAATCTCTCTGCAGGTATTAAAAGACGAAATATAAACCTACCAAAAAGAAAGCAGGTGAGTGTGTGGGACTTGATGGCTTTGTGGTAAAAGCCTTTGCTTCTGGACTCGGAGGTTGCTGGTTCGAATCCGCCGTGTCCTGACACTGGGTGAGTTGTGAGAATGTCTGTGTGTGGTGAGAGCGGATCAGGTGAGTGGGGAATGAAAGGGTGAGTGTGACGAGGAGAAAATTGGAATAAATGGTGCATCAAAAGACCAGAAAAAGGTAAAGTTTTTGGGCAGAAATTCTCACTTCCTGAGCCGTTTATTAAAAACAATGGATCAATAAGCAGCATCTGTTCCAACCCACAGGTGGTGTAGTGGTTAACATCATGGTCTCTGCTGCATGAAATCCTTGCTTCAAGACTCACTTTCAATTTAGTGGTGTTTTTATAGTTTAAGACTAGAAATGAACAGGAGAAAAGAGCAGTCCGCAACATCTGTTCTTGTCCCAGTGTGGTGTAGTGGTGATCATCACTGTCTCTGGTATCTGAGGTCCCTGGTTTGATCCTCAGCTTCAGCTTTTGTTTGTTGTAGTTTGTAGAATAGAAAAGTGAAATGTGCATTAAAACAGCTTGTTAGTATGAGATCCTGTGGCTCAGTTGGATGAGCTTCGCCTCTGGGTTGAGAGGTTGCTGGTTCAAATCCCGGCCAGGACTCTGGGATATGAGACGGTTGCGTGACGGTTCAGGTCGAGAACTGTGAAGGTTCTGGAAAGAGTTGCGTGGAAGGTTCAGGATGTGAGAAGGAATCGGAGGGCGAGAGCTGAGAAGGTATCGGAGGGCGTAAGCTGAGAAAGGGGGGCAATATCCGGGCATCTGCCCCCCCGACCCCTGAGGAGATGAAGGCAGGGGGTTATGCAGCAAAAAAACAGGAAAAAGTATCGACTTAGTTTTGCATCTATAGGGGAAAATTTCTGCCCAAAAACTATCACTTTACTTTTTTCTGGGCTTCTGAAGCACCATTTACCCCAATCTTCTCCTCACCACACTCATCCTTTCACCCCACACTCACCTGATCCACTCTCACCACACACACTCACAACTCACCCAGTGTCAGGACACGCCGGATTCGAACCAGCAACCTCTGAGTCCAGAGGCAAAGGCTTTTACCACAAAGCCATCAAGTCCCACACACTCACCTGCCAGGACTCTGGGATATGAGACGGTTGCGTGAAAGGTTCAGGTCGAGAACTGTGAAGGTTCTGGAAAGAGTTGCGTGGAAGGTTCAGGCTGTGATAAGGAATCGGAGGGCGTGAGCTGAGAAGGAATCGGAGGGCGTGAGCTGAGAAAGGGGGGCAATATCCGGGCATCTGCCCCCCCCCACCCCTGAAGAGATGAAGGCAGGGGGTTATGCAGCAAAAAAACAGAAAAAAGTATCGACTTAGTTTTGCATCTATAGGGGAAAATTTCTGCCCAAAAACTATCACTTTACTTTTTTCTGGGCTTCTGAAGCACCATTTACCCCAATCTTCTCCTCACCACACTCATCCTTTCACCCCACACTCACCTGATCCACTCTCACCACACACAGACGTTCTCACAACTCAACCAGTGTCAGGACACGCCGGATTCGAACCAGCAACCTCCGAGTCCAGAGGCAAAGGCTTTTACCACAAAGCCATCAAGTCCCACACACTCACCTGCTTTTTTGGGGGGGTTTATCTTTCTTTTTTTTTATACCTGCAGAGAGAAATTAATGCCAAAGAAATATGGCAGACTTGAACCCTGACAAGTGTCTACACAGACCACCAGCCTTAACCCACTGAGCCATCAGAGCTGACATGGTGTCCACCTCTATTTGGGTGGATTATCTCTTGTTTTCTTCCAGAAGCGATTTACTGATCAAAAAGCACACAGCAAGAGAACGACATCAAAACAACTTGAACCAGGATTCAAAACCAGGAGTTTAACTCACTGCACTATTGTGACATTTATGCTAATGAATAAATCTAAATTCAGCAAATCCAAAACAAATTCTTTAAGTATCTTAAAAATAGATGGATGTTGTTACTGCTCTTGACCACAAGGTGGCATGGTCAACAGTTCAGACAGGGGGTGAAGATAATGCAAGATATGTTTCAGTCAGTTTTTTAATATGAACATGCACAGATACACCCTCGCCTCTTGTTTTTATTTTTTTCGGACATGAGAACGGTTTTGAATATTCCCTTTGTTCAGAAGGGTCTTGAGATGATGTGAGGCAAATTGTGGTGAGGATAGGTCACGATTAGAAGAGGAGTAGCTATAGTAGTATGCTAGACCCTTTAGAAATGTGACGCTATTAACAATTGCCCCGAGACAGTGTGGTGTTTAACAACGGGGTTGTTTGTGTGATGGTCTTCAACATGGTGGTGCTCAGCATGATGGTTACAACGGCCACTTCAATCTCGTGTTGCCACTACATTTCTCACAAAATATTTATTCTTGTAATCTTGGATTTCTTTTTTTCTTTTCTTAACAGGGCACTAAAACGCCGTCGTACCTCATAACAAGTACCCGAAGTCTAAAAATTGCCTTTTTTAAAAGACTTTAATTTTGTCTGTAATTAACCACAGAATGAATTCTGGTCCTTTTCTAACAGAATAAACGTGTGTGACATCGACATCTCTGAATCATGGCATGAGGGACTTAATGTTTTGGTCCTGAGTAGAAGAACTGGAGAAGGAGCTCACATGGTACACAGGAAATGCTTTGTTGTTAGTGAGTTAATTAGAACAGTTAAAGTGCCAGGACATGAGCAGAGTCTCAAAACAATGTTCGTAACCGGTTTTATTTCTTCTTCTTGTCCTGACTGGTGGTAGTATACCAGGCGTCCAGGAGCTTCTTGCTGTAGTAGATCTGCCAGGCGTGCACCTGCACGGCCAGCACGATAAGCAAGTAGAGGACGGAGACCGCGGAAAAGCCGAAGATGAAGCGGTACGCTTTGCCGTGCCGGTAGAGCTGCTGCGCTACGGGGAACATCTCCATGGCGCCGTAGAGGATGGGCGCGGCGCAAAACAACCCGGCACCGATCATGGACACGGCCAGGTAGCCGCTGTTGTTCCTCGGCAGTGCCATGAAGCTTAGCGCTGTGGGAATGATGCTCAGCAGGTACGGGTACTCCCACTGGTAGGGGCTGGCCACCAGTTTGTGAGAGAGTAGATTCAGCTGGCTCACCAGAACCTGGGCCAAAACTAACGCCCACAGCACCACGTGAGCCACGTTCAGCTTTCGGATTTCCGATTTCAGAGCCACACTGGTGACGGAAAAGGAGCAAATGTTCAATACGCCTCAAGAGCACTTTGTTTTAAGTAACATACAATAAACAGCACACACAAACCTAATTTGATAATGTGAAGCCACTCGTTCCCGGTGCTGAAAGTCACTTCCATCCGTACCCCCGACCCTCGGTCCGGCTCGCGATGCCATGGCAACACCCTGAGCAACAGAGAAGCATCAAAAGGTGAGCAACTAAATCAGCATGATCATACATGTTACTTCTCCTACATTATTGTTAAAACCGAGTGAAAATTAACTGACACATTTAAAACTTAATCACCAGCATCAGGATCACCATTTTTCCCTCTCATCACCAACTGAACTCTACACTGCCATCTACTGGCAGTAATCATTATGCGTATATGTGTGCATAATCAATTTTCTGTATATACAGTACATTTCATTATTATGGTGTGTATGTATATAATATTTGCTGTGCCTATTTATCTGTATAGTGTGAATAAATCCTGGTAGATTCTTACCTGCATTGCATTGTACCTGTACTATTCTTTCTTTTCCACCAAATCTACAAATAGACATGCTATCAATCTACCCACCTATCTATCTATCTATCTATCTATCTATCTATCTATCTATCTATAATTCTTTTTTATCAGTTAATATCTACAAATTTATACCAGATCACAATGAAGACTGTGTCAAATATAAAATACGAAATGTTTTGGTTAGACAGAGTTTTAAAGTATTTTAATTTGGGTGTAAACTCCTGTGTTTTACCATCATCGCTGTTTTGTGAATCGACTCCGAATTTGATTCCACGAGTTTTGAAACAAATTATTTGATTCCAAGACACGAATCGGTGTCCATAACATGTTAATCCGCGCTTAAATTTGCAGAATTGATTAAATATCTAACAGTCTTCATGCTCGGATACTCCGTAATAATAAAAGTGTGGAACTATTTTTTTTTTCAACTCATGTGTGCGGAGTCGACTCCCGCATTCCTGTCAAAAGGAATCGACTCATTAGGCACTCGACTCGCCTTACAGCTCTTCTCCCTGATATTCTCTCCCGAGCGATCTGTCTGACCTCCGTCAACATTATTACTTAGTAATAAATAAGTACAGGAAATTAACTCGCTGTTATTTATTGAGCTGAAACGTGGACGTTATTTATTAACTAAACTCCACATTGGGGGCTTGTGCTGACGTTTCGCTCAAAACCTCAACTCTTCGTGCGAGGACGTGAGCAAACTAACTGCATAATAACATAAAAAGATACAATAAAAAATTATTATAATATATTATTCGCTATGAATTCAAAATAAAAAAAGAAAGCGATCTTGACTTACTTTGATTGCAACCGCCAGCCACTTCTATGCAATCGAACACACTCAGTGAAGCTCAATCCCAAACAACATGCATCCACCCTACACTACATAGGCGCCCTACGCTGTGAAATAAATAGAGGTTCTATGCGTTGTAACTAGTGCCCTAGAAAGGCATTTGACACAAGCTTTAGCCAATGAAAGAGGATGGCTTTCTTCTTCGTTGCCTTTATTACAGTTGGATTTGTGTTGCCGCCATCTAGCGGCCTGGCGGTATTATTACACAATAAGCCCTGTTTAATTTTCTAAGCAATGTGTTTAAAATATAAATGTGCTTAAAAAAGAGCTTTTCAAGAACATTGTAGACATCAAACAGGGTTCATTTAAATATTTTGAAACTGTAAGAACTTCTTTACCAAATTACAGGCAAATCATTGAGGTGAATATGGATAAAAGTTTGTGGACACCTGCCACTTTTTGGACATGTAGAGCGCTTGAGGAGAATGGAGATTTGTACTATATGGACAAAAGTTTGTGGACACCTATGTTCCACTATATTCTGGAGTGTACTGAGATTTATTCAGCCACAAGATTGTTAGTGAAGTCAGGTTCTGGTGTAGATGAGGTGAGGAAGCACACTTATTCCAAAGTGGTTGAAGCTCTATAGCAGGAGATCTTTACATCGATTCTTATCCCCGTGGTGTAAGTAAAACCCTCTATTTAGATTTTAATTCTGTATAATGCACAGATCTCACACACACACCCGTCATTTCTATCAATTACATTTTATTACAAATCTTTTTTTTAAATGACACCATGAACATCACTGTTCCTCATTCAATTAAATGTTTAGCACCACTATAAAAATCTTTTTGTATGTTTGATGATCTTTTTTTGTAACAAATTCAAGCACTCAGTAGTAAAACAAAACAAAAAACATTATAATAAATTATACTTATTACCCCACCCCCATCCCACCCCACAAACCCCCCTCCCACCCCAAGACAGAAATCTTTTCAGCATCCTACTCTGCCAAGATGTAACATATGGCCGAGCGACGGAATGATACTACGTTGATCCTGTTTTTCAAAAACGAAAAAAAGAAAGAAAGAAAAAAGGAAATATATACATGTACACATATACACCTTTCACAAGTTTCCCCCTCGGGTTGAATCGGTAAACAAAATTGACCTTGTTTCTTGATTTGGACTTGTTTGAGTAACTGGGAAAGCAAAATATAACAACAAATGTGTTGCACCATAAAAAAAAAAAAAAAAAAGAGAGATTACAATGAGCTAATGTATTGATTATTGTAAAAAGTGCATATGGAAAAGAACTGAAATACGCTAGGTATGTATGCGATAATTAGCCTATGTTCTCCCTGTATGATTTAAATACTGTGTCAGGTAATATGTGGAGAAGTGTGGGCTTGCGATTCGAGTATTCTATTGCGCTGATATGTAAATGTAGCTGATATAAGACTGCATGGCGAGGAACATCTCCGAACGGAGCACCTCACCTAAATATATGTTCAGTTTTTCTTTGTAATCTTTCCTGTGTTTGGAACTTCCTGCTCCACTCCCCTTGTTTGAAGAACACTGATGAAATCGAGATGACTGAACCTTTTAATTGGAAACTCTGTTTTGCTCCGTGTGCATATCTTGTCTCGCCGACCTCTGCGGGATAAAAGCGAGCACATTACATCGGGTATAATAAATATCCAGAAAAGGACGAATGGACATATTGACCAGCGTAAAGCCCGGACGCTTGATCTGACGGTAACTGGACGTGAACAGAGTCTCCGGACTGTAGAGGCAGTACCGCGCTTCCCGACGCTTGATCCAGATAACCTTTTTTGCACTCATCGTACGTGTACATGACCGGTTCATTGTTCTTTTGCAAAGCAACCCAAACGTTGCCCCCTTTACAGTGGACGTGGTATGCAAAGTAGTAAATTCCTGGTATGCTGCAGGAGAAAATGCCGGTTTGAGGGTTATAATTCTGGTTGCCATTGTACAAGATCTTGTTAAAGACTACAGGCGTGCCAACGGGTGGGAAGGGCGCCGTTAGCTGAGCAGTAAAGGCAGGCATCTCAAGAACATTCCTGCCAATGAATTCTCCAGGCTTGTGTTTCTTATAAGCGCCTTGCATGGCCCCATCAAGTCCTGGACCCACTTCAGGAAGAACAGCACCATTGCCAGACGGAGGCCCAGGTGGACCAGGTGGTCCGGGAAAGCCGGGTATTCCAGGTTTACCAGGAAGTCCACCAGGGCCTGGTTTCCCTGGTGGACCCATTGGGCCTGGAATACCAGACTTTCCTTCACCTGGTGGTCCAGGCTTCCCTGGTGGTCCATATTCGCCCTTTGGTCCGGGAAGTCCAGGTGGTCCAATTGGTCCACTTGGCCCCATAAATCCTGGGATTCCTATCGGGCCTTGTCCACCTTTGTCCCCTGGTAGACCAACCTCCCCTTTTGGTCCAGGCTTGCCATTAACCCCAGGAAGACCAGGTAAGCCTTTGTGTCCATTTTCACCCTGAGGGCCTAAAGGTCCAGGTAAGCCTCTGGGTCCTGGTTGTCCACCTTCTCCTGGGAGCCCTGGTTTTCCTGGAAGTCCTTGAGGACCTGGTTCACCTGTGAGACCCGCTTGTCCTTTTGGCCCAACCTCACCACCCTCTCCTTTTTGTCCAGGAAAGCCAATGCCACCTGGCGGCCCCATGTGACCAGGTGGACCAGGAAGACCACCTGGTCCAGTTGGGCCAATTATTCCAGGAAATCCACCATGACCTTTCTCACCCTTTTGACCTGGAGCCCCAGGTAAGCCACCATATCCTTTGTCACCTTTTTGTCCAGGGTATCCAGGTTTACCAACTCCAGGTAAACCTGGACCGCCTGGGAATCCGGGAGGACCTTGTTCTCCCTTTCCACCTGGAAGACCAGGTGGTCCTGGAAAACCACCCAAACCAGGCTTGCCAATACCTGGAAGGCCTGGAGGCCCTGGCTGTCCCTCTTCACCAGGAGGCCCTGCTAACCCTTGCTCTCCAGGGACACCAGGTTTACCAGGACCTCCAGGGGCCCCAGGTAGTCCATTTAAACCTGGCTTTCCAACTCCCGGTAGTCCTCCTTGTCCTTGTACCCCTGGAGGCCCAGGTGGTCCTTTTACTCCTGGCAATCCTGGAAGACCAAGTCCAAAGTCACCTTTAGGTCCTGGAAGCCCAGGAAGCCCTGGAGCACCCTTTTGTCCAGGTTCACCACGAAATCCAGGCTGTCCAGGTAATCCCTGTCCACCTGGTTTTGACAGACCCGGTAACCCAGATGGGCCTGGAAGACCAGGGGGTCCTGGCAAGCCTACTGGTCCAACCTCACCACCATGACCCATGTCTCCCTTTGGTCCTGGCATTCCAATCCCTCCAGGTTTTCCTGGCAGTCCTGGCATGCCGGGTTTTCCAATCCCAGGGTATCCCTGAGGGCCTGGTAGACCTGGTTTTCCAGGAACTCCTGGAATCCCCTGGCCTGGTGGTCCAGAGGGCCCTGGGGGTCCTCGAGGTCCCATAGGGCCAACCTCACCTGCAGGACCTTTCTGGACTCTGGGAATATTTTCACCTGAGGGTAGAATGAAATATTCTTATTATATGTGCTATGTGTCTAAAAAAAAATTAAAAAAAAAACTAATTAATGGATATAATTAAGGTATAAAACAGCAGACTTCACCTGAGGGACCCTTCTGACCTCGGAGAATGTTTTCAGCTGATAGGTGAAAGCAATATTTTATGAATACTAATGTTCTGCATTGAACGATTTTGTAGTAGATAAACAATAGATAATAAATATGTTCAAGGAATAGCAAGATGCCTCACCTGAGGGACCTTTCTGACCTCGGAGAATGTTTTCACCTAAGGAGAAAACGTAACATCATAAAGACTTGATGGAAAAAATGGTAGCTGTATAAATAAAGCAGAAGATTTATACGGTAAAGCTAAAATCTATTTTATTTTAATGGTTATTATTTATATTATTAGTTATAATATAGGTTTTCTGCAATTAGTAGAGATACCGTCTGTCTTGACGTGGAGGCTTGAAACTGTCAAAGTCCCAGCTTATGCAGCTTTTTAAAAATGCTATATTTCCTTGAATGATATACAGTTGATTGTTAGGAATGTGAAATATTGTGTGGGCAAACCATGTCCAGGTCACAGTTCCTAGATTGTTTGTTTTGGCAAGAGTAGGCCAGTTAATTTAATGAACTTGAGCTTTTCTGTGGCTTTATTGTAGCACGAAATGGCAAGCAACGGCATGAATGACGCAAATGTGGGCAAGACGGAAAAACAAAAATGTCTACAAACGAAATGTGGGCAGATGCCTTGCTGCGCTGTAGAGCCTAGATCTGGTTTAAATTAATTGCGAAACAAAGTAATGCACCACCTTTCTTAAAAATTACTTTTTACATGTAGAAAGTCCAAGCAAAAAATAAATGTGATGTGACATAAATGTGATTTGACGATATTCATACCTTTGCCTAGATTGGGGTTTGCCAAAGGATAGGGAATCTGGGGTTGTTCATTTCCATAGTATGGGAGTATGGGCATATCGTTTCCATATGGCAGATGAGGCAACTCTTTCCCTAAGTATTGCTGCTGGGGGATCCCTTCCTTGCCCCGCGGCATGTGAGGTAACTGCGGCAGTGGTTGGTTTTGCTGGGCCAGCTGCTGGTGCCCGTAGTATGCCCCTGCTTCGGCATGATGCAGCAGGTAAAGCTGTACCAAAACTGCAAATCCACAGGTGTAGTGGAAATGCATGGCCATGTCCTGCTAAATTGAAAAGCAAAATAAAAAATTTAATTGATGCACATTTACTTTTTAGAAATATAGCAATAACAGAGTCAACATTCAGTAGACCGAAATGTTCTGGGGTAAGCCCAGGTCGGCTTCCCGAGAGCATTGTTTTAGTTGAAATGATCATCATAAAATAGCATAAAATTCTCCACTCTCGCTCTCAGATAAGATAAGCTTTGGACAACTTGTGAAAAATACGTCCCTTGTGTGCAACAGGTGGCTTTCAGCTGGTAAACAGCTGATAAATCTTTTTAGCTTTGGACAGGGTGGACTGCTTAAACGATCACACCATAGCTTTAATAAAGAGCTCAAAGTTATGCATGTTGATGCACAACTTTTGAAATTAATCATTTGCTTTTTTTAAGGTATGTGAAAAACATCCCTCTACAGAGCGACTTGCTATTATTTTTACAACCCAAAAACTCAAAGGCAGCTTGGTGGCACCGAGATTTGAACTTATGACCTTCCGATTAGAAGTGCAGCATCCTAACCACTGAAGGGTTGGTGCCATGACCCGAAAGTTTTAGCATTTTAGATCACAGCAATTTGGTCATACTTTTATAAATTTTCTAGTTACAGTTAACTTTGTTAAAACATGACCTAAAGATATTGGAAAACAAATTTTCAGCTTTAATTCTCAGAATGATCCCACTGGTAATGTCTTCCACAAAATATTAACACTGTTGCTATAGAAACAAGAATGTATTAATAGTCTGCACATCATAAACTGAATTTAACACTATCCTTGTATTTTGTGGTTTCAAAGTCTGGATCCAGTGTGATTACTTAGGGGTTTGCAAAATAATCCAGCCTCTCTTCTTTTTAACAGAAGGCCCTGTAAAATGTTCCAGAAATCTACAAATTCTTCAGATGATATCGCTGGATGAATGCATGTGTTTTTGTGCTCTTGAGTTAGTCATGTAAAAGGTCTGAACCTCAAGTCTTTGAGAAACAGCAAGGCATCACGGTCCACTTTTCTTAATGATTTCTTGAATGATTTAATTTGACAAAGAAAAAAAAAAAAACAAGAGTGGTACAATGCAGACTTCTAATAGCAAGAACAGCTCAAGCTAAACGAATGAAGTCTAAAAATAGCATAGCAACCAGTGGGACCCAAGCTAATGTGAGCACTCTTTCTCCTCTGAGAGAATGTCTTGCATTGAGCATTACTGGCAGTGGAAACTATGGCTAATCTGGACCACATTTTGACACCTCATTTATAGGAAAACAGAACTTGACGAGTTCCTCATGCAAATGATAAATCGCACAAGTTTCGGTGTTTAAGCCAGCGCTAAGATCCTGCGCTGGGTTCCTGAGTGGCACTTGTGTTATCGGGCAGGAACCCAATCAAAGTTAAATACATAAAGATATCGTTTTTTGCACACTGCAGAGAGAATTCTCAAATGTGACTGTTGCTTAATATGTAGTTCATATAAAAAAATTAAATAGCCAATGGGGAGATCTTTTCCAACAAGCATCCAATCTACACCGGGATAACAACATAGTTTTCCAGCTCGTAGAAACCTAAAATTGGGTTTTTCGGCTGTACCTTTGGCTAAAAAACCCTTCAAGGCTCCGGCCCCCATTAGAAAGGGTTCAATGCGAAACACTATTCGGAAGCTTAAAACAATTCAATATCCAATAAACCTTTGTAGAATGTTTCATTTGTAAGTGTTTGCTTGATTACATGATTGGAACCACAAATGCACAATGATGATATGTTCCTTTGTATCATCAGAGTACATTAGTAGGTGTTTGACATGCATGTTGGTTTTGGCTATTAAACTTAGACAATATGGCTTCCTGGAGGGAAAAGAAATAAATATGCGCTGCCTTTTAGTAATAGGACACACTAGCCACTTACTACTGTGTGCAGTACCACCACTCTAGCGTTCATTTGGTATAGCTGTGAACACCCCTCGTACACCTATCCCCACTCTTTCAATGGCCAAATGAAATCCCAGTTTTGCTAGATAATTCACATTTTTCATTTGTTTACACATTTTCTTGTCTTTCATAGCAATAGGAAATTACACCGCGCCAGGAAAGTTTCCTTTTGTGCCAACAGAGGGTGCACTTTTCGGAGTTCACGCAGCTTTTAAAGTTGCACCCTGATTGTTCCCTGAAAATCAAGTGCTCAAGGATGTTTTCTAACTGGTAAAGCGTTTATATTCCGTTGTGTTACATGTAGGATTTGTTTGTATATTAAAGATTAACATACCTGAATCCACTTGAAATGACTATCTATCACTGCAGTGCTTATGAATGTGTCATGAAGGGTCTCTGTAGGTGCTTTCAGGTATATTTATTTGAAGTTGGACAAAGCCTCTTTAAGTATACATCATGGCATTGGACTCTGGATCAGAAGGTCAAATCCGAGATGCACCGATCTGCCATTTGGTGGAGCCCTTGAGCAGGGCTCTTAACCCTTACCTGCCCATTTGGGTAATTCTCTCTAGGGTGTCTGCTAAATGCTATAAATGTAAAAGTGTGCCTTATGTTATGAAGAGCTTATCTAGTAGTCAAGAACCAAAGTGACATCTTTTAATGTGAAAGGATTAAATTATGCAATTTTCACCGTTCAAACGCTAACACCCCCCCAAAAAAAACCAAAAAAAAAACACGAGAGTCGTTAAAACCATCCTGGAAAGGAGAAGAAATCTCGAGTTCAGAACAGTGGGTGCCTGCCAGAACGTTTGATTTATGAAAGCCATACGTGTGATCCGATTTCTTCCTTTACTACATCAAGGAAGACGAATGAGGTGTTTCTTGGTTTTGACAGCATGCTAATCGTGTGTGCCTGGTACGTTTTGCCAGGATGAACATGAGGAAATGAAGAACACGCAACTCGGCTTGAAGATCGGCCACTTCCGAAGAACCCGAGGCCGCGGTTATGACATCTGGTCAGCGGCAGGAGTGGCACCGGGGTTAGACGGGAAGTCTGAAGGTTCCTTGCCGAGATTTCGACAAGCGTTTAACAGAATTGAAGACGGTCCATACAGCTGCGAATCTTCCTCTGTTCTTGTATCGATTTGGAAAGGGGACGATAGAAAACATGTGGTTAGAAATTTCCACAGTAAAACTTCAGCAGCAAAGGAATTAGTGTAGTGAACGAGCAGGAACGTTTTCTAGTAGAATGTATACTAGAATAAAAAAACTCACATTATAGAGCATGTTAGCTTGAAAAAACACTTAAATGAGAATACTGTTTACCGCAATGATGCGAACGAGTCAACTCTCCGAATTGCTTCTTTTATGGCCATCAATAATCAGATTTGACTCGCGTATATGAGCAATTTCTCCGGCATTGCACTTGCAATGCAAGTTCATCCAAAGATTTCCAACTATTGAAACCTCATTCCAACAATCTGAGCTGTTTATTTTATAGTATTTGACTCTCAGCTGCATCAGTGTGGCAGATTAGCAAGATCCGTATCCGTGTCTGCATATTTTATAAAAATGACAAGCTCAGTTTTATTGATTTAAAATGTTTGGTAAGATTTCATGTAGAAAAAACAAAGCCATATGAAGAATGATCGCTGGTCAAAATCAATCATGCTTTCTCCTGGGTTGGAAAAAAAAATGCTAGTAATTCTTTTAACCTAAGAACTTTTAAGATGGAACTTTCCATTGCTCGAGTATTGGGAATTCTGAGGTAAAAGTTTCAACATTTTGCTTTCAAAAGATAGCTAAATTGTAATTTAGACTATAGCTTGTCTTTATAGCTAGCTATTTACAGTTGTAAAGAATGTTAGTTATGCTAGCTGGGCAGCAAGTTGTTTGTGATACTACCTTGCAAATGATACCATTTCAACCCATTTGTGGTTCTTTACCAAATTGTTAACCCAAAGATGAATACACACAATTGTAGTGCACACAATTGTCACATGAACTGGGAGACTTAAACCTGTTCCATCATAATAATGTGAAGATATGCTTTGAGATCTTGAGTGACCTGCTATAGAGCTTTGACCTCAACCGAATTGAACACCTCTGGGATAGATTTTTCACTCTGATTGCACTCCAGGCCCCTCTCCTCACCTCACCTAGTTTGGTACCTGACTTTACTAGTAGACTTTATAAGTCCTTGTTTCTGATGGAGCAGAAATCTCCATGATCCAGTGTAACTGTGGCGTGAATGTGGAGTTGTTCAGTTTTAAAGTTCCAGCTGTTGCAAAATACTGACCGTGCTGGAGTCTCCCTCCACAAACGTTGAATAAACATCTTACTACTTGACTTGACTTACTAAAAGCATCAACAATTCTACGCTTTTATCGGTATTTGATACTGTTTTTAGCGTTCAGTACATTAAAAAAATTGATTGTATTTCCAACACAATAAATGAAAATAGGTAATAAATGAATATACAGTGCAATAAATACTTTTTATGACAATACCATTTAATTTAACAATAAAAACGCTTGTTCAGAACCCTGTAAGAACCCCACAATACTCATGTCATGCCCCTTCCATGGCTCCTTCATGATCATGATGATCTGAATCGAGATCGGCCAATCGTGAAAAGCTTTTATTTACTGCGAGCCTGAGGTGGAGTTCAGTAGCCAAGACACCAATCCAAAAGAGAAGAGAGGAGGCTTTTGTTAGGTTGTGTTCTTTTGGGTTTGACAGCAAATCCGCTCGACCCAGCCAGAGAAAAACATGCGCGGCAATTTCACCCACAATTATCTGCGATACGATCCGCCCTGTAGTCTAATCTTCGAATAAAAAAAATACCTCTTCTATGCAGTCTTTCCATGATTGGGTTTAAAAAAAATAAATAAATAAAAGATTATCAGCCTTATAATTACGAGCGAGGTTTGAATCGGTGGGTCACAGGAACGTAGAAGACTTTGCTTTCTGGAACTAGTTGACTGTTCACTGTAGAGCACACAGTAGCTAGGAGGATTTGCTCGGATTTTCGGGAAAGGGTTAAGAAAGCCGAGTTCTGAATGGAGCACAGCGACAAAAGTTTGTGGACACCTGAGCATGAGATTGGTTAGTGCTTTCTGAACATCTCATTCCACATTTAGTCCCTTTTCGCTGTTATTATAGCAACTAGATTTTGGAGTGTGCTTGTGGAGATTTGTGCGAGATTCATTCAGATACAAGATGAAGGTGAGGTGAGGAGGCCTGGGGTGCAGCATTCACATTCATCCTGAGGTCAGAGCTCTAGAGCCGGCCACTCAAGATCCTCCCTCAAGATCCACACACTTCCAACCCTTGTAAAGCATATCTTCATGGAGCTGGCTTGGGGTCTTGTAGTTCAAGTAAAGGGAGAATTTCATGCTACCACATTTAAAGGTCGAAATATAATATTATATATATATATATATATATTATTATATTATATAATATTAATTAAATTATAAGACATGCCGCTCTTGTACTGTATAACGCAACCTGGAAAAACTATCGCTATGGACTCCAGCAATTAACTATCGATGCCGACCTCTACTATAATAAATACCCACCAAAAATATTTAAGTACAGTAATGAAGCACTGATTGATTTTGTTTCCATGCAAGTGACAAACTGGCTATAACTGTAATTTCATGCATTCTGTAGGTTGAAACAATCACACTTGTTAATGATCTGAATAAATAGTTTAATAAATCAAACTCATCTGACTCAAGGCAGTTAAATCGTTCCAGTGACTCAATGTGAATTATTGTGAGATTTAGTTTTTTTGGCAGAAGGAAGAATTAAGGGAAAGCAACACACACACACACACACACACACACACACACACACACACACAAGGCTGCCAGTCACTGTAGTCTGGCTTTGCACTCTACTGACCTCTGTAGGAAAGTGTGTGTGTGTGTGTGTGTGTGTGTGTGTGTGTGTGTGTTTTTTTTTTTTTTCATTTTTCATTTTTTACATACTTGAAATCAAATTCTACGTAATAGCTAAGGCTTTGGTGAGCATGCAAGCCAACACACACACACACACACACACACACACACACACACACACACACACACACAAGCCATTTGAACACAGACATACTGGAAATCAAGCAAACAGTCACAAGCAAGGACGAATAACAATTAACTGAAACCATAATGACAAACCTGGAAAACATGGAACACACACACCCACACACACATGTGTAAGCATAATTCAGTGCATATTCAATTTTTTTTGTGTGTGTGTGTGTGTGTGTGTGTGTGTGTGTGTGTGTCTTGACTGTGCAGGAATGTAGAATCAGCTGACGGAACTGACAGCAAGCCAACGACACAAACTGCATGTGTAAAACACATTCTCTCTCTCTCTCTCTCTCTCTCTCTCTCTCTCTCTCATTCCCTCTCTCTCTCTCTCTCTCCTGTTTTCCTTCTATATATCAGTCTCTCTCTTTTCCGTTTATTTTCTATATCATTCTCTCTCTCTTTCTCTCTCATCTGTCCTTTCCTTATCTTTTTTGTCCCTTTCCATATCTCATTTTAATCTCTCTCTCTCTCTCTCTCTCTCTCTCTCTCTCTCTCTGCTGCTCTTTTTATATATATCTCTGTCTATTTCTCCATTTCACTTTCTCACTGTTTACGTAATTGTCTCTCTCTCCTGCTTTTTTTTCTCCGTCTTTCAATCTTTTTGTCTAGCTGTCTCATCTCTCGATCTCTACGTCTGCCTTTCTCCTTCTATCTTTTTTGTTGTGTCTCTCATTTACCCTGACAGTCTTCCTCTTTACCACTTCTCCGTCTGCCTCTTTCTCTCTCCTTCTTTTTCTTTCCACCTCCTTTCCTCATTTCTTTGCCCCTTCCTTGCCCTCTTTCCATCAGCCTGTATCTCTCTCTCTCTCTTTTTTTTCTCTATAAATCTCTCTCACTCCTCTTTTATCGAATTGTCTTTTCTGTCTCACTTTTGCTTCATCTCTGTGTATCCACCTCTCTCTCTCTTTCTTCATTTTACTGTCTCTTTCCATCTTCCTGTCCCTCTTTCTCTCTTCCCCTGAAATGTTAACTCTAAAATCTTCTTCACTTTTTTTATTTCATTACATACTAACGGTTACATTTGTACCACAGCGCTGCAAAGTTCTTGATTCTGATTGTTCAGGAAGCAAAGATTCATTTACGCGATTGTTGTAATAGGCTACTGTTTCCATAGCAGTGGTGGAACGAAAGCCAGATATGTCACATACACTTTTCTTTGGGCTGAAGTTTTATTCAACAATAATGGAAGGGGTCTGCTCATATTTGCAAAATCCATCGTCATCACCATCATCATCATTAAGACTCGCTGAAATCCTGAACGCGTGCGAGGTGGAACGCTTTACAGGTGTTTCCCCTGGAAGGAAGGAGCAGAGAGGGAGCGGTGCTGGATTAGCTGTACCTGCTTCCCCGGAACACTGACGCATTTCATGTTTGAAAAACAAAGACGGCAGATATTTCCGCTATTAATCACAAATCATCACAGGGTGATGCTGCTGTGGCGAAGGAACCTAAGCACATAACTTTCTCTCCTATACGTTCAAGTACAACTGCCATAAAAATAACACACCAAAAGAAAAGAGATAGAGGTAAAAAAAAAAATTAAAAATTAAAAGACATAAGCTAGGGGGTAAATAGAGAAAAATAAAAAGAGAGAGAATAAAGTACAGGTAAAGGGAGTGAGAGAAAGAACAGGATAGAGGTAGGAAAACGATTAGGAGAAAGAAAAAGAAAAAGAGAGAGGCAGCAAGAGTAAGAGCTAAAGAGAGAGAGAGAGAGAAAATGTTACACCAGTAAAACGAGAGAGAAAAATAAAAAGAAGAAAGAGAATTTAAAAAGCACAGGTTGGAGAGAACAGGGTAGAGGTAAAAAAAAAAAAAAAAGGGAACCAAGTACTGAGCCTTGGGGGAACCCAGGGGGGAGTCTGCATGGGGCAGATGTGGATCCATGTTACCTGGTAAAAGGTAGGAAGCAAAACTGTTCCCATGCTGCTCCTAAGGGTAGACATGAGAGTAGAGAGAGAGAGAGAGAAACATGAAAAAAGAGAGGGACAATAGGGGAGAGTAAGAGAGGGATGTGTGATTTATGGTTTTGCCTCAGTGATATTAATAAAGCAATGCTAATTACGCTAATCTACATTTGATACACAATGCTAATTACGCTAATCTACATTTGATTGAATACTGAGAGAATGATAAACTCTGTTTTCTCTACAGAATTTAATTTTGAAGGAATAATTGTTGAAACATTTTACACGGAATGTGATTTTCCACTTAATCTAAACGTAAGACACGTCCTCTGTCTTCTACAAAGCGAACCTGGCTAACAAGTGATGCTAGTCCACCTCTGAAATTTTTTTTTTAATATATAAATCTTTCCTCAATGTCTCTGTGTGATCCAGGCTTGACCTAAAAACAATGAACTGGTTATATTCACTAGCTAGCTTCTTTCCTGGAAGTTAATTTGACAAAAATGTCATTTTATTTCATGATTTATATCAATAGAATTTGGGATTCTTTAGTTTATTAGCTAACTAGCTTGATTTTTGTACTCCAAAGACTGTCATTTCATTATTTTATATTGAAATATGATTTTGTTTAGGAAAGTTTAGCTGGGGACGTTTTCCTGATGGTTTTCTCTAAAATTAGCGAATTAGTTTGGCTTTGCGAGGGTCTTTGGTCATGTTAGCCTCATAGCTTCAGTCATGGTGGTTGGATTATTAATATCTGAAGAGATTTTCGCAGCTAAAAAAGTTCCTTGTATTATAAAAGGTGCCCAAATAATTTTAATGGTCATATCTAGATTTATTGTATACGCTTTGTTTATTGATCTCCTACAATCTGAAAAGCACAAGCTAGTTTGGCAGACTTTTCTTCCTTATCCATTATCTAATTGCTTTGAAGACAAAACTACAGTAGCTCACTAATGGGGATATGATCTTTTTTCAATAACTAGCAAAGACACTGTTTGGAAAGGTGGATATTTACTAGCTATTGGTTATGCATTATCCATTTTTCAGCAAATGTGGTCTGAAGCCATTATTTCCCGCTAGCAAATTAGCTAAATTTGTCGATTTTCCTCATCATCTAAGGGTCGTGAAACTTTGCTTTGAGATCTTTTATTTTCAGAGAGCAGAAGTTGTTTTAACACCAACATCAGCAAGCTAGTTTTTAAAATTTTTATACCCAACATTTTACTAGGTTGCTGGGTAATTCTGGCTCATGCTGGAATGTCGGTGGTCTTCTCCTACAGTAGGTCTGAGCACTGAAACGTCCCTGGGTGGCTTCAGCTACAGCCTTCGTGTCTCAACACGGGGATTAAACGGGCGAACCGTTTTAAACAAAGCCAGAGGAGAAGTCTTTGCTACTGGCAGCAAAGGTCGTTCACAAGAATCTGACGAGCAGCAGGTTTCATTTACATAAAAACACGGCTTGATCAGGAACACGTGTTGTAAATGAGTCACGTCGTCTCGCTGGCTGTACGCGGAGGCCAAAAAAGCCGAGCGGTGCTCTGATCAGTGCCAGGGCCACCTCTGAGCTCAGTGTTTGGTACATTTTTATCTTGCTTTTATTTCCGATTGGTTCTTCGGTAGATACGCTGAAACATCGTTACACCTGAGGAGGAGGTTATGATGTTCAAATGCCGCATGCTGCTTCAAGTATTGAGCCGAACCTAGAATTTCTGTTTTAACTTTAAAATTGTTTTGTGTTTCCTTTCACCAGGATTCAACCAAACTTGTTTTTTTCATGTGCATGGGGTTCAATACAATATTAAAACTCCAAGTTTTCACTATAGGTCAATAGCTGATGCAGATTTTGAATTAAATGATCCTATTAACTGCTTCGACCCGAAGAAATCAGACCTGGTATGCATTTAAAAAATAAAAAAAATAAACCCTGACAATGAATCTGACTAGAAAACAAGCCAAATCTGACAACCAGCCACCGTTGGCCTGCTTCTCAATTTCGGAATCACCTTTGTTATGAAACGCAGCAATCTGACACGCGTCTAACAGACAAAGCATTCTAAGCATCTCCGGGTTCCCGTGGCTGTGTCCGTGTTACACAACCGTTCCCCAGGAGCCAAAAAATCCGACCCTTCGCTTGTGTTTTCACTTTAAAGACATGCATCAGGTTCTGCTTACCTCTCTCCTACTCTTGTTGTCCCTCACTCGATCTCTTACTCTTTTCTCTCTCTCTCTCTCACACACACACACACACACACACACACACACACTTTTCTTTCTTCCAATGAAGTGGAGCTGCGGCAGAGGGATGCACAAACCAAACTGTGGTTTTAAACTGCATGCAGCATGCTGGAGACTTTTATGGGCAGGTAGGAGGGATCTGGCCCATTCACAGAAAAGGAGGAGAAAAGGAGAGAGAGAGAGAGGGAAAAAAAGAGAGAGAGAGGGAAACAAATTACACATGGAAGAGAGAAAGAGTAACAGAAAGAAAGAGTTAATATGGAAATGAAAGCAAGTAAAAGCCTCAGATTTAAAACACAGGGTGTAACTCAGTGTCCATAAGCCTGCGTGACTGGTGAGACCCGTCACCTAGAGTCGTTCCTTCTCAGGAACAATGTGTAAAACCGCATTAACAACAATAATACAGTACCTGTCTGCAGTCCAGAGCTGCCATAAACACTTAGCAGCAGAAAAAGAGGATCTGTCTGGGATCTGGGTCCAGCAGCTGCTTCCAATTTGCAGGCACTAACGAAAATATGAAAATACGTTTTTGTTTGTGTTGTAATGTTGCCACCTACCATGTTGCACTCTGGATCTGTTCATGCAAAAGAACCATTACAGGGCCTCAAGCATCTCAGCTTCAAGCTCGCGCTGTGAAGCTCAACAGCATCCCTGGCTCGTTCAACTGATCCGACCATGTCTGTGTAAACACTGGGCCATTAACCTTTCTCCAGCACCTCCTGAAATATTAGTGCCTACTAGCTTTATTTCAGTACTTTCTGTCTTTAGCTTTTGCACTTCCCTTCCCTGTTTCAGTGATTTCCTAATATTATACAGTACATCTGTCAGAAAAAATTAGCTTCAATGCATGTGGAAGTTCATGCTTAATTACTTCATCGGTATCTGAATATAAATAGCACCCTATGAGACTTAAATACGACACTCCATGCCCTTTTACGTTGCACCTTGCCCCCAACTTATTCAGCTTCAAACACCTTTCAATAGTCTATATTTCAGTCATGCTACACCAAGCTAAACTGTCTCCTAAATACTACATTCCACCATTGTTTCTTACAATACTCTACCTCTCAAAGCACGTTTCTAAACTCTGCTCAATTACTACTCATCTGCACATCTTTCCAATCACCTAATGAATATTTTCCAAATACTACTCCAACACCTATTTATCAACAACATAACACCTTCAAAACATACACCCACTCTGACTCTCCACTAACTACTCCCATCCCAACCCTTTCTACACCAACTCCTACTAGGGTTACTCAAACATCTTTCCAACTTTCTTTCTCACATTACCATTATTTTAAACACCTCCCAGATGAACCCAACGACCGCTTAGATTTTCCTCAGCGTCCTCTAATACTACCAACATCTGGCCACATTAACATAATTGGACCCCACACCAGTCCTTTACTGTGCCCCGTACACTCCCAGTACCACCACAAGTAACACAACAACTAACACTAACAGAGACCACAACACCTTCTTTCATACACTACAGCTTTTAGGCTAATCACAACACCTTCTTTCATTCACAATGAACCTTCCAGTCCTACCTCAACACAAGCTTTTATTCACAATACCTTACAGTCCTACCCCAACACGTTTTTATTCACAACACCTTCCTACATCAACACCTGGTCTCTTTTACTAAGCCTTCCTACCTCAACACATGCTTTCATTCACAATACCATCCAGTCTTACCTCAACACCTGTTTTTATGAGCTATGCCTTCCATTTCTACCCCAACACCTTGTTTTTTACTAAACCTTTCTACCTCAACACCTTTCATTCACAATACCTTCCAGTCCTACCTCAACACATGCTTTTATTCACAATACCTTCCGGTCCTACCTCAGCACCTCCTTCATTCACAATACCTTCCAGTCCTACCTCAACACCTTCTTTCATCCACAATGCCTTCCGGTCCTTCCTCAACACCTTTTTTTATTCGCTATACCTTCCATTTCTACCTCAACACCTGGTTTTGTTTACTAAACCTTCCTACCTCAACACCTGCTTTTATTTACTATACCTTTCATTTCTACCTTAACACCTGCTTTTGTTCACAACACCTTCCTACATCAACACCTGCTTCCATTCACAATACCTTCCATTTCTACCTCAACACCTGCTATCAAACACTATAACTTCTATTTCTACCTCAACACCTGCTTTCATTTACTACACATCCCAGTCATACATCACCACCTCCAATTTTACAGCCCTGTCCTGCCTTTACACTTTTTCATCTTTTATAATTCTCTACATCTCCCAATCCTGCCTCAACACATTTTATCCTCTGCATCTCCCAGTCCAACCCAACACCTGCCATCATTCTCCATATTTCCAGTCTTTCTTCAAATACTAGCATAACTGAAAGTGAGCGATTTCTACACTTTAACAGGAATGCACTGTTTACCTGAAACACCCTTTAAGTGCACAATAATTTCTCGGGCAAATAGTTTTAGCTTAGTAGAGTTCCTTCCAGTTTTGGAATTATTGATGTTTTCTTTCTGCACTCTCAGCATTAATGCAGGAAAAAAAAAGCATATGTGCTTCAAAGTTAACTTTTACGCACAAGAGTGCTAGCATTAATCAAACAAGAGAAATTAACATCTCTGGAATAACAACAAGGAAGGAAAGAGTGATCCTTGTTCACCGCATTCTTTTAGCCAGACAGAACGCAAACTGCAGCTATGTTAAGAGTTTTGCATATTTCCTGTTGTTTTATCTGAAGGCTTTAATCTAGCCACATTGGCAGGTAGCATTAGTGACTCATGCTAGCGGCCATTCGCAGAGACAGTTCTTCATTTCAAATCAGAACCAAACAGCAGTGGTTTGAGACTGTAGAAATGGATTGTTGGCTTCGTTTTTAGCTAAAGAGTGAACATTAGGTTCACCCATAAACTGCAATCGGTTTGTTTAGTTTCTGTAAGGACAGTCTCAAACTCTCAAACACAGAAGGGAAAAAAAAAACAGTGTTTACTTGTCTCACTGGCCTACTTCGAAGGAACTGGCCAAAACTCTGTTCATTATTAAAATACGATGTTGGACTTGCACGAAGAAAACATTCTGTCTTAGAGGCTAACATCTTAACATTAAAGCGCTGAGCGCTCGGGTAATGGTACTAATTTGTCTGTCATCGGTTGCATAGCTATAAACCACAGGGTAATAATACTATGAAATTTAGATTCCGTGCAAGCCCAGATGGGATCATCTTTGAATGTTTGTTTTAACACAAACCAGCATGAAACCATAAATGTTCTGTAAACATCGTATTAATCCGCTAACACGCTAGCACCGAAATGGTCTCTGTGCCGGAGCCGTTTACACTCATCCACAGCTCACCGTAGGTTTTTTTTTTTTTTTTAGAGAGTGTCTAATGAGCATATCTGCCCCAAAAGCTTGGGAATGCGAAAAGCAGACGTGAGGTCATTAAGTTGAGCGAAATGGTCAGTTCGTCCCAAGTTCAGCAATTTTCATCATGTTCCAGGCGTTTCATTGGGAGATCAGGAAAAGCTCTGGAGTATTTAAATGAAGGAGGGGGGGGGGGGGGGGGGGTGTTTTTTTTGGGGTGGGGGGGGGGGGGGGGGTTTCAAACTGTGGCGCTCACTAGGTCTAAGCCAATAAAAAGTGTACAATCTGGTCATTTTATACATACCCGATTAGAGTGCGCACCTGGATCATATCTCTGCTCATATCTTTGCCCTCTCTGTGTAAGGGAGCCCCCTGTTATCAGTAGTCGGAACTGCAGCTGTCGGGTTTGGCTACGACACAGGAATGTTGTCTTTCTCGGTGAGAACCTTTTATCAGCAGTATCGCGTCGCTCCCCTCAAAAATTCAGACGGCACTCTTTTCCAAAAACCTCGATGGCCATTAATGCTCAAGTTTGGGCCAGAACTAACTCAGTCTAGCCCCACACACACACACACACACACACACACACACACACACACACACACACACACACACACACACACACAAAACCAATTTTTCCTTAGCTTTGGCGATCAGAGACAGAAGGCAGGAGTCCAAGTCTGTCACACAGCCCCATTCACAATTCAGCACACAATCAGGGGCCACTGCACACAATACAGATGAATCCTGAAAGTCTACTTTGTGTAGAAATAAACACTTGTGTGTTCATGCAAACGGCCAGTGGACGGTGTAAGTTATACCTTTAGGGCTCTTTCTTCACTCCTTTGCTCCAACTATTCCTCAACAATTAAGCTTCATGGGAATACATACTGTAAATGCATGCTTGGATACACAACCGATGAACATTTCTAGCGGGGAATTTTTTTGTGTTGGCGTGAGCCTCAGGTATGTTTTTGACAATCGATTTGAAAGTAGCATCCAAGTACTTGGTCACAAATTGCTAAAACTGTTCATTTCAGGGTTCAGGGAGCATGTAAAGTATTTGGTGGATGCAATAAATGATCTTTATTCACCGTGGGAACCTTGTCCAAGAACTTAACTCCATACCAAGCTCTTATTCAATCCCCAGTTCAAGCTTGGGGTCCTGTCTGTGCTTTCAGGCACCTCAGTTCTCTCTCCACCCAAAAACACAGTAGTAGGCGACTCTGAAACAGCGGAAATATTCTTCTCCTTACCTTCCAAACTTGCCAGGAGTGCCAAAAACATCTAACCAAGGCCAGTCATAAAAATATATATATATATATATATATATTTTTTATTATTATTTTTTTCAAACCTATTTGTCCAACTGTTTTTTTTTGTTTTTTTTTTAAAGGAGAACAAACCCTAAGACGAGATGAAAGAAAAGTGTCACGCCGGCATTGTGAACAGTGGCTCAGGTTCAGTCCGATTCCTTCGGAAAACAAGCCAGGTTCCTCTGATCCGGCATTAAAACGGTTCGTAAAGATTTAGTCGTGCGCGCTGCAGGCCAGCAAACACACATGGGGTTTGTTCAAGTTCAAGAAGGGTTTCTCAATCACCGCCTTGTCACACGTCTCTCATACATTGCGATCGTGTGATGTCATAATGAAGAGCAGCTCGAAATCAGGATGTAGTGCTTTCGAGCAATCATCGAGGGGAAAAAAATATATACATATAAACGCTTCATCTGCTCTCGACTGTAGGTTGTGGGGTGTTCAAAGGGGTAAGAGGGAATTGCAAGCTTTAGACCTGCTGAGTTTTCTGAGCAGGTTGTCTGGACACCAAACCTGTCTTGGATTGGTTCACTAGGTGGACAGAGGAGTTAGAAATGTGATTTAATACATATTCATTTGTTTTTTCCTCCAAAATGAGTATGCTATAGCACATCCTGAAGTGTTTTATCCCAACAATAATTTGCCAACAACAAGACAAGATGATACATCATTCATTACCTCAACAACTGTCCTAAACTTCTGCCTGCTTCCATAAACATCAGCGTTAGTGTCACCTAACATGCCTTTAATTGCTAATTCATAGACCTACACCACCATTTAGTCCATATTGTTATCTTTTATTGCCCGTCGTCCTGCGAGACACTTGATAAATACAAGCTGAGACCATTCCCTCATGGACCGTCCCTTTCCAGAGTTTCCATGGCCTCACTCCACTATTAATCTTTCACCCCTGTTTACTGGCTGCTCACGCCAGGCACAGCTGGACCACTCACTGAAAGACTTGTTTGCACGGTTGCTGAAGTTGATCTGAAGACAGATGGACCTCAGAATAACCAGGATGGCTGTAAGAGCAAATATGAAACAAAGGAGTTGAAAAAAACGACAGATTTTTTTCCAATGACGGTAACTTTATAGGACGAATTCTGATGTCACTATGTATTCAATGTCTTCAGAAAACAGAATTCCAATGTAGCTCCACAAAACACTTTCCCAAAATGCAATCTACAAAGTGAGTAATCTCACAAAATTTTACCTAAAATTGGAGCTTTATCTCAATCAAAATGCAAGAAAGAAAACAGACATCAAACAGGTATTGGTTCGGTTGTTCGCTTTTTGCACTGACGTCAACAAAGAAAGTTCCTGAAAAACAAAACTACGGCAAGATCGTACCGGTTGGCAGTTAGAGTTGGAGTTTCCTGACAGTCGAAGGTTTATTGCAGTACCGAAAATTTATTTTGTACAAATAAAACATGATTTAATGTTTTAAGTTGGAAAGGAACATGACAGGGTATATGGAGACATTGAGTCTATAGACAAATGTAAATGTTTTGCACATGGACAACTTAATCACTATTTCCTTCTAAATGTGTTTTGAAAAAATCTTGTGTAATAAATGTGAATTTTGTGTCCAAAATATTTTCATCACTAGGTCTGGACGCCAAACAATCAGGACAAAAATCTGGTCAAGGAAGGTCAAGAGTTTTAGCTTGACATTTTCTCTGTCCTATTTTCTATTTTCTTTAAACCAGAAAATGACATCATTAGAAATCTCCCTGCTCCCTGTTCTGTGCTAGAACACAATGAACTTTTCTCAAAAGGAGCCTCAGTCTTCGATTTCGCCTGGAGACAAATTTGTGGAAAAAGAAATTTTGCGCAGATGCAGAAAAACAGCGACGCTGTGCACATTCATGCAAAAAGATGTCACGTCTAATGTCATGTCTCGGGTCACAACTGCCACTAATCGCTCACACCTGCACGGAAATGACCCAGACGATCAGACACACACACACACACACACACACACACACACACACACACACAAAATCAAGTCTATGATTTAAAAAAAAGTATAATTTTATGACCTAAAGCTTGTTTTTATTGAATAATACCTGGTTTTAATGATGATTTTCAGTTTACTGTCTTCTACTCAATATCTACATATACACTATAAGGGCAAATGTTTGTGGACACCTGACCATAAGATTGGCATGTGCTTCGGAGTAACACACTCCACATTCCCCATTCGCTGTTATAATAAGCTCCACTCTTCTGGGAAGATGTTCCACTATTGATTTTTGTAAACTATGTAAAGCAGATCTTCACAGAGCTGGCTTTTGAGCACATCGGCATCGTCCTGCTGGAAAAGGTTTCCGATACGAGTGTGTGCCTCCGACTTCGTGCGAACAGTTTCGAGAAGAAACACATAGGCGGTCTCAAAACATTTGATCATACTGTATAATGTGTTAATGGCCTTCTCCTAAGAACGTCTAAATTTGAGAGGAGTATTGAGGTGTCTAAGAAAAATGCTAATTTCAAATTTTCCCTCTCACGACAGAGCTGTAGCTATAATGGTGTAGCAACGGCGGAAAACCTTCACCCGGACGGCCACTAACAAGCTCCCTGACAGTAATAAACCGTGTGGTTTATTATTTTTCTGCTAATCACGTCCATATTTACTCACCATCAAGCTGTCAAGGCTCCGGGAGTTTGTGGCTGCACCGAAGCACTCGTCTGGACTCCTCTAGGCTTGTTAGTGGCCTGTTGTGCGAGACAGTAAGAGAAATGACGGGCCTGAAGGATTAAAAAAAAAAAATTTTACGAAAGCTCAGAAACAGCAGCACGAAAACAAACCCAGCTGGCAGGAAGTGGGTCATTACCTGGCTGAGCAGCTTCCTGTGGTGATTTGCTTTGCCTGGAGCCAGGCCTTGTTCTGCACGGGGGCAGAGTGGTCTTTGGAAGAGGTCGTTTTTTGTCTTTGGTTACATTAATACGTGGAATGGTGTGCGTCTAACGAGATGTCGACGTTTATAGCTACGTTTTAGACTTCTGGCAGACGCTCTGCATCCAGATTGAGCGGCGAGGCAGAATATACTCCAGGCTCACAGCTGCCTGTCGATGCGGTAGCATGAAATTTTCCCATTACTTGAACCAGAAGAAGCAAACTTGTTCCAGCATGACAATGCCCCTGTGCAATGACCTGAATAAGCACAAATCTAGTGGAACATCTTGTAGTGGAGTGGACCTTAGAATAACAGTAAACGTGAAATGGTCACAAAGCACAAACCATATATAATAGCATATACTATGCTGTACATATACTGTACTGATGTTTTATTGGCAGCCTCTCACACCATCACCCCTGACACTGGAGACTCCTTCCATTGAAGTTAAAGATTTTTTTTTTCATCTCTTTGTATTACTAGATTTATCTTAGCGGAATACGCGTCACGTCCATGGTACATGCCCCTGTGAACGAGCTGTTACTCTAAACAGTGCCACATCCTACCTCACGGTAGCTCCTGAATTTTATGCTCACGTGAGGCAAAAATAGTCATAAAATAATAAATTGCACGTTGTCTTCTAGCGGCTCGTTAAGTTAGGTTAATTCCTATGTCAACGCTACAAGTAGCACGTTCCGTTCTCGGCGCTCAGTTTTCCGAAACGGTTCTGGGCACCGGTTCCGACATCCTGTTTTTAGCCAGGGCCAAAAACAAAATCCCTCCACAGAGCCGCCAGAGTCATTTTCAAGGAAAGCGGTGTGGCGTGGGGGCTCTCAGAGCTCGAGTGGGCGAAAATAAGAAAAACAGCGAGAAAGGACCGCAAATAGGCTCTCAGCGGACCATTACATTTTAGAACTGCTGGTTCACAGGAACCTGACTGAGGTGAATGTGGGCACTGTTCGGATAAAGCGTGTGTGTAAGTGTGTGTGGGGTGAGACCTTCATTAAACCATCACGGCGTGAATTGAGTCACGGTATGCTCATGATGTCATGGCATAACATGCGAAAGCTAACAGAAGCCCTAACACCCCCCCCCCACACACACACACACACACACACACACACACAGCATTTAGACCTATTAGGACTTCTCACTCGTAAAAGCAAGGGTTTGTTTCAGGTTTTTTTTTCTTCCAACAAATACAATTCCTGTCAGTCCTTTGAGACACTGCAGATTGTTAATAATGGAAGAACAATATAAAAATTACTTTTTTTTCCTTCATTTTTCTGAACAAGTTCATTATTGGTTCATATTCGCTGAACGTGTTTCTGAATAGACAAGTAGGTTTTTTCCCCCCTTACAAGAGCCATTTATATTCGCAGAACAACTGTATAAGCTGCATCAGTGCAGCTCCAGCTGTATTTGTCAAGCTGAAATCACAGCAGGGAATAACGCACATCTTATCGAAACATGGCGAGTAATAAAGCAGTGTTTGGAAAGGGAAAGTTCTTGCATCTTAGCCAGCGAGAGAGCGTACATTTCCTGCTGCACAAGAAACCGCAAGCTTGCCGTACACTTTCTCCAGCTCGAGAACATCTGGGCGCATTCCAAGCTTCTCCCCATCATGCGACATGAAAACGTTCAACAGAAGCGCACAGCCTTAAATATGGCTGTGTATTTTTTTTTTCCTATTCTAATATTGGCGGGATCACGGAGATCGATAGTTCCATGGATGTGTGACCGGTTTACAGGGCGATAATACATATGAAAAACCACAAACTCGCAGGAACGAGGAAGGTTAAGAAAGGAGCGCGTCGAATATTTTACAGTGCCTCCGTCGGGGATCGATTTCCTGAGGAGGCAATTTGGAGTGCAAAACATCCTGGGAATCCGTTCCCCCCCTCCTGATAATTACATGATTTATGACGGACTACCATGGCATTCATGCGGCGTGTTTATTTGGCCAGCCTGCATAGCGGGGATCCTGTTGCGCTGTGGTCAGAAAGACATGGCAGCCGCGGGCCTGTTTTGACTGCAGCTTGTCTTTCTTTTTCGAATCCGAAGATGTTGTCGAGATCGCCGGTGCGAACCCGAACACTACTGACTCACTGTCTGATCATTCGAGGCCTGGCGGAGGCAAAACGAGGGCCAAGAATTGAACAAAATGATTGCTGCTGCTCCTTTTACAATGAACTTTTATTTGCTTTCTCTCTCTTCCATTTTCACTTGTTGTCCCAGAGTCTGGATGACCTGGATTCCTTGCTACAGGAATGGTGTTTGTTTTCCCAAATGTTAAAAGTAATCTAGACAAGATATGGAATGTGAGAGATGTTTAAAGACCCAAATGGTTCAATTTTAATACTGTTTTAGCTCCCAAGGAATGCTAAAAATTAAAAACCGAAGCAAAGTAAAGTCCAGAAAGTGGCCAGTTTGATCAGGTGTCCAGAAAATGTAAGTTATTAGAGTAACATGGGTATATCTTTTGAACTGCTTGGTTATTAATTATCTTGCATTTGAAAATGCTGTTTGTTGGACTCCTTGTCTTTAAAACTGTGTTAAAAAACAGAGGAAAGACAGAGACCATAACCAATGGTCTCCAAGTCAAGAGCAAAACTGTAGCCAATGGTGCCAGAATCAAGACAAAGACAGTAACTGTTAATGCCAGGAAAGAGATCACTGCCAATTGCACCCAAATTCTGATCAAAACCAGAGCCAATGGAATCTAGGTCAAGATCAAGATGATAAACGAACACAGTCTTGAGTTAAGACCAAGATCATAGACTAAGGGAATCGAGTCAAGACTGAGACGACAGATAATGGTGTCTGAGTCAAGATCGAGACCATGGCCAATGGTGTGAGTCAAGACCGAGACCATAATTAAAACAAAGCCTGAATCAAGACTGAGACCATAACCAAATAAAGTCTGAGCCAAGACCAAGATCATAGACAATGGAAATTGAATCAAGATGGAGATACCAGCTAATGGTGTCCGAGTAAAGATGGAAACCATAACCAATGGGAATCGAATCAAAATCGAGACCATAGCTAATGGTGTCCAACGGGACCATAAACAAACAGTTTCAATTTGATGGTGAGATCATCTTCCTTACCTCACATGCAATTTCTTCTGAATGAGCTACAAAAACCAATCTACTCGATCTGTATCTACCAGTATTTTATGCAAAAAGTTTAAAACTTTTGTACAATTTCCTGCTTCCACATACACTATAACTGTGTGTTAAACGAACTTTAGAAACACCGTAACTGGACTTTTATCGGCACTATATAAATCACTATACAAAAGACGCGTACCTTATTATATGTGGTCTCATGGACAGTCTCGACAACCACAACCCTTCAGTGCGTCATTCCTAAAGTTGAGTGAAACATTACGTAAACACAACCTCTATGTTTCGGTTCCTGTCACCACAGCGATGAAATTCAGGTTGATTTCTCCACCTGTCTCATTTTTAAGTAGCTGCCATGAAAATCTACCAATTCATTTTTATTTGAAAAAAAAAACACAACCACCATGTTGCCTCTGTTTAATGATCTTAAGTGTGCAAGCAATGTAATACTGAAAAGACACACACACACACACACGCATAGCACTTCTGTTGATGCTTTTAAGGTCACTGAGGCCCTTTTTACAACAACACAGAACTTTATTATACAACCAGACTACACACGGGGTTCTGTTAAGGCAAGACATTACACACACACACACACACACACACACACACACACACACACACTCACAGCATCGTATAAACTCTTAATGCAAAACAGCTATACGGCATGACATCCCGTCATCCTTTTCTACATCCATACGTACACAGTATATTCATTTATTATATAATGGCGCACTTTATACAACACGATTTTATAAACATTCCGCAATTTAAACGTGACGTGTTTCATTACAAAAAAAAAACAAAAAACAATAAGTAAATGAACACACACAGAAACAGACGGTTCTCTCGCTCGACCCTCGGAATATCCTGGCAGTCTCTACAATGTGAGCAGGAACACACACTTTTATCCTGAAAACACACACACACACACACACACACACACACACACTTTAAGAAACGGCAAACACAATGCGAGTGTGTCCTTTTTCTCCTGTTCGTTTTAATGTTTACTAACAAAAACCAGAAAGACACAATTCATCAAGGTAAGCATAAAAGAGTTCAGTACACGCAGATTAGCATGTTTCATCCCACCCAGCCGTTTATTTATTAGCAAGTTTTGCTTGTTTGCTGCTAGAATATTTTGCCAAAAGGCCTAGTAGTTCTGGATTTTTATATGCCATAAATGTATTAAAAAAACGAGCCACCATAACTGTTATCAGAAGATTTGGAGTTCAAATTATACCAATGCTACAGCCATCCAAAGAGGAGCCCAAGAGGCTCAGGGAGGAGGTATTACTCTTGATCCCGGAGAATCACCAACCAACTATGTGCTTCTGTGAGCAGATGTAGGTGAAAAAGACTGATTGCGCTTTGATGGTAGATATTTACGGTAATATGTCTTGAAGGAAGCAGGTTGCCTTCAGTCTCCCCATTTTGTTACATGATAGTGGGGAGACGGCTGGTGGGTAGAAATTGGCCATTTAGAAAATTGAGAGGGAAATGGAAATCTGCTGTATATGTAATATTCCAGGCAACCATTGATGAAATGATGCTGTGTACAGACCTGGTGGTAGACATAATTTGGCGTAGATAAATAGTTGTAAAACCCTAACATTTCTCACAAAAAGCTTCTGGCAAGCAAAAAAACAACCCACCCAATCAAAAACCTGGTGCACCCTGTTCCTTAGACTTTTTCCACAGGTTTATTTTAGAATACCAAAGCCATGAGCACTCCAGACAGCACTCCGGAGTCTCAACTTTGCAAATATTTCAGACACATATTGGGCAAATATTCACAGAGGGCCCATGCCAGTGTATACAGTACCCAGCTAGCTTGTGTCTATCTAGCCATGAGGAGTTCACAGCAGGCCACTGGGATTTACAGTGTTCACAAAATCCCACACGGATGTGATATAGAGTGCTACAATACTGCCCAGGCAGGGGAGGGAGGCATCGACAGCCGCCAGCTACTATCACAGCCTCTTAGGCATGTTACACATGTTTCAAAATCTCCAAAACCACTGGCCCACTTTTACTACACAACTTTATCGCATATGTTCAGTTGCTTTCTCACAGCTGGAGGACTATTCGGAAGTTTAAAACTAGGCTTCTATGCTAATTAAGATCCCACTGGAACGTCACCGGTGATTCTGGGAAGCTGGGGTCACAGTAGCAGGGTTCAACCATGACATGACTCCCCTTGAGCAGTGGTGTCGAAGACGCTTTTATTAAAGTGTCCGATTCTGTCAGCCTGGAATTTCAAGTCACAACCTTTAACTGCTGAGGCGGGTCTTTTGTGTTGAAAGTGCATGGCCAATTTCAACAGATATTCAATTTAAGATAACACAAGAGCAGGCGCTTTGTGGATAACAACTTATCGAGTTATTTCAAAAACCCTGCAACTTGAAAATCAATAGGGACAAATGAAAGGAGAACCTTCGACTGTGGCTGGACGCCTGCTCGCTCCTGTGGTATCTCCATTTAAGTTCCGAGGTGAAATTTTATAATCGGAAATCTTCACAAAACCAAGAGGACCTGCCAGGACGATTACAAGCTTGCAACCTCAGGACACTGTGGCTTGCTGGGTCCTTTTCCATCTCGACCGCCAAGTGGCGTCAGCCAAGATAAGCAGGCATGCTAACGAATACAAAAAGTACATTTGGGTAGCACCGGTAATTTATTTAATAATCCTCCGCTGATTCGTCCATAGGTTTAAAAGGGTCTAAAAATATGTCTCATGGCAGAACAGCAATCTGGTGCACCTTTAAAGTACCTTGAAGATCTTATACTTGAACTATACCATCGTTCGCCTCGTTAGTGCCAAGGGTACTTAGGAATGTGGGAATAAAACTCATCCCTCTCCTCGTTTCCTCAGTGTAAAGGGTGTGTGTACAGAGGCCGTGTCAAAATGTTTAGTCTCCGATTTTTTATTTTAATGCTTCACTTGCGAGTCAGCGCCAGATCAAATGCTCACTCGACCAACCCCTCTTTTTTTCCCCTTCTGGACTCCAGCTAAACCGCTCGCTTCCTCAAGGCATTCTTTGTCCAGAAGCAAAAACAAATGAGTTCAGCTCCTTTTTTTTCTACACATTTACCAATAATTCCTGAAGGATTTACAGCTTATGAGCTGGACGGGTGTGACGTGTAATATATATATATATATATATATATATATATGTATCTGTATATACAGTATATATAGATAGCGAACGTCAAACGAACATTGTGGAATACGAAACAGTAATTGGAACTTTTTTTCTAACAATAGGATTTGTGCTCTGGATGTTCTGCTTTTGATGACGTATGTCTTATGGCTCACCTTTGCATGAAGGGATCTATACATCAGCCTGCAGAATGAAGGGCTTGAATTAAAAGCGAATATTTGAAGCCTTGCGACCAAGATTATCGTGTAATTAATCGCCCTGCCTTTTTAAACACAGATTCCTGGTCACACCTCGAATGTGTTTGGCAAAAATGGATTTGGTCTAAAACAGGCTTAATAGTAATACTGTAACTCTGGAAGACTTAAGAAGAACATAAAAAAAAAAAAAACAATGTCGCGCTTTGGCAGGATGCTAAATGTTGAGGCGGAGGATCTGGTTTCGAGCTTAATTCGCACATCGGGCTGGCCGAGGCTAGACTTGGCACCAACGCCAGTTACATGTGGCACATTTTGCACATACTGGAGCGGAGCTGGTTCTTTTTGCTAATATACTTTGATGGGGTTTTCCTTGGCCGTGGACAGCGACCTACCGTTGTCTCCAAACTGAATGTGAGAACAGAAATGTAAAGGGATACGCGATGACACATGATGTCTCTACACTTGACGCCGTACCAGCATGCATTCTTTTCTCTAGTGTCGTTCAAGGTTGTCACAGATGGCACCTGGATGTGACGCTGACCTCTAGTGGCAGCCACTCGGCGTGCCCCATTAAGAACGCTGGGTGTGGAATTTCCTTCGAATTCCTTCGATTTATATAACTATAAAAAGTCAAAAACGGGGTTGTAATCTGATCCGAGCAACGATCTTGCCGACCCTGAACACGCACAGCCCGAATATAAAAAGGTGAGGGAAGGGGGGCTCCAAACCAAGGGTTCAACGGAGTTTGCATCCTTAACTATAAGGCGTTGATAGAAAGTAAATGCTTGTGTTTAAAAAAAAAAAACGCAGGTCACAGGTTGACGTGATTTCAAGCGCCTCTTTTTAAAAAGAAGCTGCTTCAGACCGATGGGTTCTACAGAGTGTTACCAAGACCTTCAAATCACTGCTGATGATAACACATTCGTTGGAAAGTAGCAGTGCTGGTTTCCTGATATCCCCAGGATGGCTGCTGGCTGAGTGCTCACCACTAATGCTAGGAAAACAGAAGCTAATCCTAACAGCAACACACACCGTTCCCACTGCTGCCCCATTTATCATCATAATAACGGTCTTTCACAAGGGCCTTGTATATAAAGGGATCATGATCGGGATTGAGCTGATGAATGAGCAGACACACCAGGCCTTCGGGGACTTTTAAGGTCACCGGGGAGCGGATACCACACGTCAGTTGCACATCAAAAATGGAGACTTTTATGCTATGTTTCCCAGCATTCCTAGGGATAGAATGTCTCGTTGGCAGAGAGCGCTAAACAGAAATCTCTCCTCAATCAGCATGTTAAAATCACTTGTACACGTCTTTAATCATAACTCCTGCAAAAAAGGGCATCATCTCCGACGTTCTCAATGTATACACTTGAAGAAAAAAAAAAAGAGAGAGAAAGAGAGAGAGAGAGAGGGACAAAAATCTTTTGTTTGGACCAGATTTAGTTTAAAGCTTGATTTAGAGATCGGCGTGAAGGCGAGACGTTGACACGCGGCATCCTGAAAGCATAACTCTGAGTGATGTAAATGCAAACATTCCAGGATCGCTTCAATCAAATAAAAAAAGGACGGCCCTGGCCCAGTCAGACAACCTTGGGCAGATGAAAAGTTCATGATCTCCAAGATCCACAAACACTTCAAGCTTCAAGGCCGCACGAACCGATGGTGCTCGCTCCATCGTATTTTGTTCCTTAGCTACAAAAAAAAAAAACAGACCAGAGACAGATCATCTCTGGCATTTCGGAGGTAGTAAACTCATCCTTTTACAACGTCTCTCAAAAAAAGCCCGTTTATTGCTTCGCTCCAGTGCGAGGCCAGCTGTGAGGAGATCTCAGAAGGATGGCTTTGCTTAAAAAAAAAAAAGTACTACAGGAAGGCCAGAAAACATTTCGTCCATACCATCCAGAGTTAAACATGACGATGGTCAACATAACAACGATTAGCCGAAAGAGCCGACCAACCAAAAGGCTAAAGCTCTGTATTGTACCCAAATTGTGGGAAATCAATCACAAGCGAAAATGTAATTTTTAAGTTGATGGTTAAAAGCATTTTTTTTTGGATTTACAGAACTTGGAATGTAATCCATCTTGTTCTGCGATCGCTTTACCAGCAAAAAAGCGTGTTTTTATATAAACGAATATGAAGCAGACGCGCTCGAACCCGTGAGCCACGGCGGCCACGATGATCCGATTCTGCAAATTATTTTGCACCTCGAAAAAGAAGGCATCGAGTTCCTTCTCGGAGCTGCACTAAAAGCCGTGGAATTCATACACTCCCCTTTGATGTCGTTTCTCCTTCCAGTAATGAAATCTGTCTGGTCACCAGATGTGCAAGGAGGGGGGAAAAAAAAAGCTAAATAAAAAAAAAACAACAGATATTCCTTGATCACAAGGTCATCAGAGCCATAACTGAGCGCTCTCTCTCTCTCTCTCTCTCTCTCTCTCTCTCTCTCTCTCTCTCTCTCTCACTCTCTCTCTTTGGATTGAGGTGTTGAGCAGGCCGAGACATCTTTTATCGCGTGAGGGGAATCGCTTCGTCGTGAAAGACGAGCTATGATGCCACACGCGAGATTTATGGCGCCGTCCCGTAGGCGTTTGTCTTTCGAGCTGAAAGCGTGTTGATCCAGCTGAGGAATCGAAGGAACGATGGTTACACATCTCTGGCTAGACATCAACAGTGTAATACTTTCAAGAAGAACTCGCTAGTGTTACCGTTCCAGAGGTGACCGAGAGATAAATCAGAGCCGGACACGAGCGAGAGTCTGAGATAACAAAAATACTGGCAAGATATTAATCTGGTGAAGCTGGAATGCATTATGGCTCAAGTTTGATGTCCATGAATTGAATCCAATACTTTATCAACATCCTTGGATTTCTCATTCAATTAATTAAACTTCAAATCTCCAAAAGTTCAACTTGCGTATACTGTAAACTTTGTACGTCACGGTAGCGTCAATTGCTCTAAATTACGTGCTGTAATGCCCTAAATTATTAACCAATCACAGTATTCCAGCCCATAATGATCACCATAAGCGAAGTCATGTATTGACTTGACATTCAAATAATGATTCACCAGTAAAACAGCCATTAAGGGGGGGAAAAAGGTTTTGTTTTTTTATTTATTTATTTATTTTTTATTTATATTGTGTCTGGTCTCACGAAGCACCTGCACACAAAGTCTCAGGCTGACGACCTTTCCTTTTTTTTTTTCAAATCATAACAAAAATGTTCATTTGTACGGATTTATTCGTTTTTTTTCCTTCTACTAAAAGCACTAGACAAATTTTTATAAAAAAAATAATAAAAAAACCCACACCTTAGAGATTTGCACAGGAATGTGTTAACTGTGAGGCGAATAAATGATTGGGGATTAAAGATATACACATTACGGCCAAAAGTATTGAGGCACCTGACATTTCCAGGCATATTTGGATCCTCCCTAAACTGTTACAAAATTGGAAACACACAGTCCATGTGGTCCCATGCAATTTTCCTTGCACTTGAAACCCCAACTTGTTCAAGTATGACAATTCAAACCGTGTGCACAAATCCAGCTGAAAGAATAAATGCTTTTTAAAGGGTTGGAGCTTCGACCCTACTGAAAAATGAATGTGAACGTTGACTGAACCTCAGGCCTCCTCACCTCACTATCACCCAATCCTAACACCCTTGTGGCTGCAAACTCTAGTGGAACATCTTGCCAGAAGAGTGGTGGTAATTAGAACAGCAAATTGAGATTCGATGTGGAATTGGACATTCGAAAAGCACTTTATCTTATACTGAAGTGTCCACAAAACTTTTGTCCATAAGACCTTAAAGACTATATGTGGGACCACTTTCCCACATACCTACTGGAAAAATGACTGTAGACTTTTACACTACATGTCAAAGATGTGACCGTAAACGTGCAGGCGTAATTGGCGTGGCCTGTGAGCAATTCTGCCTCATCAGCAAGTCGTTATGGACGTGAGGCGCTGGACTGCGTCCTGATGTTCGAGTGGAAACGTTTCAAAGTAAACAGTGCCTTTTTTTTCCCTTTCCTTTTTTTTTTTAAATCACTAAACTTCACACTAAAAATGGCCGTGTGGTGGCTTGAGATATCGCCGAGTCAGAAGCGCAAAGTCTGGAAGACATTACGATGGAGGCAATTTACGCTTCGGGTTCGGGAGGCGTTTCGAAAGTGTTCGCGTTTTCAACACCAATCTTCCCCAATCCAACAGAAATGTTGACACAAGCTGGTTCCACCCATCTAATAAAATCACCCAGGATTTGATTATAGCATGAACGCTCTGATCCCTCGCTCTCTTTTTCATGTCTGGTGTGTGTTTCTTTCTCCGTTTTGACCGCACAGTGGAGTCCGGGCGAGCGTGTTTTGGAAATGTAATGCGATGGCTGGAAAACAGGGATATTTAAAGGGGAAACAAGGAACATGGTGGAACAACTAGGAGTGCATACAAATTGTTGTTTTTATTTCATGGCCATGTCACAGTCCAAAAACTCAGTATTGCAGTATTGCAGTATGTTCCGCCATTTTTAAATGATAGACATCATATGAAAATCATACGTCTGCACACTTTTAACCCGCTTTTATCCTCTCATTTATTTTTCGGATTTAAAAAAAAAAGTATAAAGTCTCAGACAAAACTTTATTTTGCAACACAATACACATGCTAGAGCAAAATTATAATAATTATAATTATATTTATTATTATAATAATCTGTGAATCCTATTCTCTACTCATGTAAAGACAGACACGTCCACTAGAGGGCAGTAAGTGATCACAGTGAGATCTCTACTTAAAAAAAAAATATATAAAAGGCTCATTCTCTCAGAAGGAATGTGTGTTTTTATGTTTAGTGCCATGTATAAGTTACATGAGAAGCATGTGTACTGAACATTGATCTCAAGTTTTCTGTACCTCAGATGATCATCTTCATCTGGAGCGGGTTGTTTTCTCAGGGATCATCTTACTCAGACTCTGGCTCTTTACAGTGTTCCTTTTTGAACGACGGGCTGTTACAGGTTCAGTTTCTAACGGAGATTCTGGTGGTCTGGCAACCTTTCGGGTGCTTCCCCGTACCTTTGCGACAATTGAGGAATCCTGAGGAAGTAAAATTTAAATAGTAAACTGGTTATTGTTATATAAACCTATTTCCATGTTGTAAAAATTAAACAAACCAAACGTACCTCATCTTCGGTCTCGTTCTTCCCAGATTTCGTCTTGAGCGTTTTTTCTTTAGGAGCCCTTCTCTTTAAAACAGTCTCTTTCAAAACTGTTTCCTTCTCCTCTAGAGCTGGTTTAGCAGTTCTGGATCCCTTTTGCCCTTTCTCCAGCAATTGATCCACATTTGAGGCGTTGCTCTTGGGGGGCAACTCCTCTGAGGCAGACTCCTCTGTAGTTTTTACTTGAGACACTGTCTCATCTGGGACTAATTCTTTCTTGGCAGACTTTTTTGAAGCCTTCTTTATTGGGGCCTTCGTCTTTGGTGCTGTTTTACTTTTCTCAGCCATTTCCTTTTCAGTAGTCTCCATTGAGACCATGTTATTCGTCGTTAACTCCTTCCGAGCAGTCTTCTTCGGGGATTTGTCTTTTGCCGACCGAGTTGAGGACTTTGCTGTATGGCTTCTCTCGGGCACTTGAGCCAGGACCAGCTCCTTCATGGCCAACTCCTCTACTTGAGAAGCGGCCTCTTTTAGGGTCAATTCCTTCTCAGCTTTTTTTTTGGAAGTCATCTTTTTGGGGGGGTTTATCTTTGGGGCTCTCTTACCTTCTTCCATTTCCATGTCAGCCGATTCAAACGAAACAACATTTTCTGTCGACTCTTTCAGCGATACCTTCTTTTGTGCTGTGTTTTTTGTGGCTATGGTTGAGGTTTTTGCAGTTCTGGATCCCTTACGGCTTTTCTCATGCTCTGCAGCCATGTTTGAGAACTTGACCTTTCGGGGCATCTTCTCTGGGATATTTACTTGTGAGGGCTCATTATGAGCAATCTCCCTTGGGGATGTCTGCTTCTTGGCAGAGGTCGTCTTTGCAGACACTTTTTTAGGGGCCTTGTCCTTTGTAGCCGCTTTCTCTTCCTCAGGGAAGGGAAGGGAAGGGTCTTTGCCAACCTTTTCCTTTGGAGTTATCTTACTTTCCTCATCTACATCCTTTCCAGCCTTCTTCTTTGGAGCTATCTTACCCTTTTCAGGTGTGTCCTTGCCAACATTTCTCTTTGGAGCTATCTTAACTTCTTTAGGTGCATCCTTGCCAGCCTTCTTCTTTGGAGCAATCTTATCCTCCTCAGGTTTATCTTTGCCAGGCTTCTTCTTTGGAGCAATCTTATCCTCCTCAGGTTTATCTTTGCCAGCCTTCTTCTTTGGAGCTATCTTATCCTCCTCAGGTGCATCCTTTCCAGCCTTCTTTTTTGGAGCTATCTTAGCATCCTCAGGTGCATTCTTTCCAGCCGCCTTTTTTTGAGCTATCTTACCATCCTTAGGTGTGTCCTTGCCAAAGTTTTTCTTTGGAGCTATCTTAACTTCCTCAGGTGTGTCTTTGGCAGCCTTCCTCTTTGGAGCCATTTTAGCCTCCTCAGGTTCATCCTTGCCAGCTTTCTCCACTCTATTGGTCTGCTTCAAGAGCTTCTCTTTTTGGGCCTTGGTTAAGGGCTTTGCTTTTCTGGTTCCCTTGCGGCCTTTTTCCGACACTTGGGACACCACTGAGGCCTAAGAGAGTCAAAGTTTCAAACCAATGTGAAGAAAAATTACTAATTACTAAGAACTAATTAGCAGCTTAAAGAAGAAAAACCAGTGAACTGTACCTGACTTGTGTTTATCCCCTCTGCATCTTTTTCCTCTGGGGTTATTGGAGCATAGGAAATCGCTTGGGCTTTAGAATCCTTATAGACTTTTTTTTGTACTTGTGCAGCTTTAGAGGCCTCCTAAAAGAGGAAAGTTTTACTAAAATTATAAGCCACGCTGCTTAGAGAGGACATTCAAGCAGAAATACACAAGTAATAATGCTTAAAAAAAACAATTTGATTATAGCCCTAGATTAAAAACGACAATGGAACGACAATGGAAATATTTCTTTTCCTTAACTGGACTTTAAAAAGGCACATAAAATTGCCCACCATTTAAAACATTTGCGCACAGTTTTAAATATTTTCAGGTTACTGATCAGAAGATGAAACGTTCATGCCCTAGTACTGCCAAAGTGCCATTGTTGGGCCCTTGAGCAAGGCCCTAAAACCTCTCTGATAAAGGGCTGGTGTACCATGGCCAGCATCTAACAAGCTTGGAAAAAATAAGAATTTCACTGCGCTTCAATGTAAATGTTATATACACAGACTGTTTGTTTTGTTGTTGAATGTTAATTGGTAAAATCACTCATTATTTTCAGCACAGTGTAAACACACCTCTTTCTCGGTCAGCTGAGTCTTTAACTCTGCAAGTTCCACCTTCAGAGTGTCTACATTTGTCTGAAAAAATAAAATAAAAGATTCAACAAACTCCTTTCACGTGTTGTTTTTAACATCATCCAGTCCCGAGTGGTACCTGAAGTGTGAGGATTTTCTTCTGAAGGTTCGTGGCTTTCTCTTCCTTATCTCTAGAACGGCGGAAAACAATTGGACATGAACCACTTCGAAACTTGATGATTAGACCTTAAAATGTCAATTCACAGGCAAAAATAAAATGTTTGATTATTTTATTATAGTATTTATATTACATTTGGATCAAATCAAATAAGCATTTATATACCTTATTTGTGCATAAATAAGTACTAATTAATATATTTATTATTATTATTATTTCTATTTTTTTGTATATTTATTTGGTTAATTATTTATAAAAAATGTATTATTAATTATGAAGGAATATGCAAATTTATAAAAACCTGAGCTCCTGAGCTTTAGCCACATCTCGTTCGAGACGTCTGATCTCGGCGTTTTCCTCACGCATTGCTCGCTGGACGTCCTGTAGCTTCAGCAGCGAAAGCAAAGCTTTGTCTCCCAAACCGTCCAGCTCATCAGAGGTTCGAGATTGGGACAGGATGCTTTTACACAGCGTCAGGAGCAAGTCGCAGGACGGCATCTGCAAGGCACGGTACAACGTCACACCTGTGCTGATGCACAATACAGAACGGTACAGAGGGATAGGAGCCGAGTCTCCTGGTTCTTATTGAAGAATCACCTTGGACAGTTCAGAGAGGAGTTGGTCTCGAGAGCCTACAGCCAGCTCCAACCTCTGAGTCTCGACCTGCAGGGTTTTCTCCACCTCACCCAACTCTTGCTGTAAAAATTTTAAAATATGTATTTACTGTAGGTTGTATCTATGTTGAAGGAAAAATTTCCTTCAAAACAAACACGTTCTATAGAGTTGTGTGACTCCAACTTTGTGGGAGCAGTTTGTAGAAGAACCACATATGGCTGGAAAAGTCAGGTGTCCCATTACTATTTTTATTATGGTTTAGCTCGCTTGTGTTCGTTGTGTAGGAAATTGTCGTGTAGTTTACCTGTAGCTGCTGGGCTCGTTTCTGATGCTTGGCCTGATGGACGAACTCCAGGTCTGCTTCAGTCCACCGATAACCCTGCATGCCCTGGATAAAAACATCAGGGTCTGCGTTCCCCATCGCCAATAAAACACCTAAAAAACAACTCAGTAGTCAGATATACTGAATCCCTTCATCACAACATCCAACTATACTTAATGCTTAGCATGACAAAACAATGTTGGTAAAATGTATGTAATGTATGGAGATGTTTAGGAGAGATGCAGTGGACCAGATTGTTTAACCAGATTGTTTGAGAGGATGCCTGAGGAATGAAGAGGGAGTGTGCTGGTACCGGTCATAAGAATAAGGGAGATGTGCAGACCTGCAGTAACTACAGGGGAATTAAGTTGATCAGTCACACCATGAAGTTATGGGAAAGAGTAGTGGAAGCCAGGCTGAGAGAAGAGGTGACCATCTGTGAGCAACGGTATGGTTTCATGCTGAGGAAGAGCACCACCGATGCATTATTTGCTGTGAGAATGTTAATAAAAAAGATAGAGAAGGTCAGAAGTGTGTTTGTGGATTTAGAGGAAGCGCACGACAGGGTGGAGAGAGGAGTTGTGGTATTGTATGAGGAATTCTGGTGTGTCAGAAGTATGTGAGGGTGGTGCAGGACACGTATAAGGACAGTGTGACAGCAGTGAAGACAGTAGGAACGGTAGACTGGTTCAATGTGGAAGTGGAACTGCATCAAGGGTCGGCTCTGAGCCCTTTCCTGTTTGCAGTGGTGATGGACTGGTTGAAGGACGAGGTCAGACGGGAGTCTCCGTGGACTATGATGTTTGGGGATGATATTGTGATTAGTGGTGTGAGTAAGGAGCAAGTTGAGAAGAGCCTGGAAGTACTCGCTGGAGAGAAGGGGAATGAAAGTCAGTAGGAGTAAGACAGAGTACATGTGTGCAAATGAGGAAGAGTTGCAGGGAGAAGTGGTGAATTAAGATGTTTTGGACATGTACAGAGGAGGGACATGGGGTATATCAGTAGGAGAATACTGAGGATGGAGACACCAGGAAGGAGAAAAAGAGGAAAACCAAGGAGGAGGTTTATGGATGTGGTGAGGGAAGACATGCAGGTAGAAAAAAAAAAAAAAAAACCTAAGAGCACACAGAAAACGCACTCGACGCCGACGTGATGCTGGATCTGCGATAGGAAATCCTCTCGTCCTTCACAGAATGGCACGTGGAGTCATCCTGACCACCGATGGAAGCTTTTCGAGGTGCCTCCTGTACACGACAGAGGGAAAAATGTTTAAACAATTGAAACCTATATACACTAATCCGAACCATCAACTTCTTCATGGATTATGAGTGGTTAAGGCTCTCGGAGGGTCGGGTGTTCAAGCCCCGGTATCACCGAGATGCCACTCTTGGGCCCCATCATGGCTGACCATGCGCTCAGACTCCATCTTCCTAACATCGGTGGGATATGCAAAGAAAGAATTTCACTGTTCTGTAAGGAACATGTGACAAAGAAGCCTTTACCTTTATTATTCTGGATTCTGATCGGCCAGTTTGTTTTCAAGGATTTAGAATAAGAGAATAATAATGAACAGATTTTTTTTATTATTACTTAATGAAAGAACATAATCCTCAATGCTTTTATGTAAGGAAGCATTTTGATTAAAGATTTCTGGAAAGACTCTCCAGCGTCAAGATCTCCCAAATTAAACAGACCCCTCCTGAGAGGCCACGCCCCTTTCAACTTAACATCCGGGTACTTTTTAATAGATTAAAGAGTTTACAGTAGTTTGTAACGCACTCTGTCGCTAAAATGTCGGGAATCTAAACACCTGAATGACCGTGATCGTTTTTTTAACACTTACCTGAGACTCTTCTTCCTCTTTGACTGTCGGCTTTTCATTCCTATGCGTCTCCGAGGTCTTTTTGGTCGGAGGAGTTCTCTGGAGCTGTCGCCCAACAGGAATAAGGCTTAAGCGCTTGTTCTCGATAGGTGACGGACATTGAAGAGGAGCTAGGTGTAAACTCATGGCGCTTCAACAACTTCAACTTCGTGGAGAAAAGTTGCAATGAAACCTTGATGAGCTTGGCTACTACTATTACCGTTACTAGAACGCGCATGCGCACTACGTTTACGCCGGGTGCCATTTTGAACCAATCTGTTTCCATTCACAAAAAAAAAAACATTATTAAACATGACTGACACTAAAACTTATCATAATGTCCAGTAAATTCACTTTTTAGCAATATTTCGCTGATATTTAAAGAAATGAAACACCAAGTACCAAAGTTTTGTAGCTAACTTCTTTTTCCTGTATAACATGTCTGCGACTTTCATTTTATTTTTAAATAAATAAATATAATACATAAATACAAATACTTATTACCGACAAATTCATAATCGCTTTTTAAAGGAAATATCATTTAAAGACTAAATCTAACAATACACGACTATACTAAAGAATTATTCTGAACAACTGCCATTAACAACGCGTTGTCCAATTAACGCTAGCGCCCAAATCCCTCTATACACCCTACAGATGTGCACTACAGGATTTAGGAGATTATAGTAAATAGTGCCTATGTAGTGCACTAGTTTTCCAGAAGAGGGCGCAATTTGAGATGCAGACATATTTGCCAATCGCCTGATTTGTATTTAATATAATATATATATATATGCTGTTTTTTTTGTTGTTGTTTTAAAAAAATTAACCAAAATGTTTATTTGCATTCTAAAAATACACTTTACTAAATTAATTGTATTCAATACACAAACCTTTTGTGTATATTCATAGTCACTGTATAATAATTTCTATATGTTGAATGTATATCAGAAATATGAGAAAAAATAAGGAAAAAAAAAAATATATATATATATATATATATATTACATGATACAAATAAAACTTATTAATTTAATTTTATAACAGGATGATTTTCAATCAGATGGCATTATATATTTATTCAGTTTTCTTCAGTGTAATGTGGAGTACCAACCACTAGGGGGGTACAGTGTCTACAATGAAAAACTCTTTCTTCACATGTAGTCTACTGACCTGTGAGAAGAAATGTAGATATGTAAAGCTATGGCTCCATTTCTTCAAACACAACACTGCTTTTTGTTTTAAACTTTATTTTAGATTCATTACACATCACATGACATATACAACCTCCAAACTCTATGCTCTGCCTAAAAACACATCATTTGTTCAAAATTGAATTTATCGTTCGCACCACACTGTGTTGGTTTCTTCTCTCTGATTAATCAGATGCATCATCGTTTCTATAGCGACAATACAGTTTCAGGGACAATACGTATGAGAGGAGCCTTCAGCGTCAGCGCTCCGTCACTCCGGCGTAAACATTCTGCCGAAGTCTGAGTGTATCTTTCGATGCTGAAGGGGATGCATCAGGAACCGTTGGCTCCGCGATATCATCCAATCAGTTCCTGATGCAGTATCATCAACATCAGAAAGCTTTGCTGAGCGCCGGGAGTTAGAGCAGCACTGTGTTAATGACAGAAAATAAAGAAAGTCTCAAAGGTAGACGACTAACAAAGCATGGTGGGGGTTATACAGGGTTTTGAGGAGACACGTGGCACGGTTAGATGGCAGACTTGGCTAGGGGCGGGGCCTGAAGTATGAAGGCAGAGTCACATGTTAAAAGTGTCGCAAATGATTAACAATTCAGAAATGTAAGAAAGAAAGGAAGACCCTTTATTGGTCACATGTACATTACAGCAATTTTTTTTTTGCATATCCTAGAGTGTTAGGAAGTTAGGGGTCGGAGCACAGGGTCAGCCATGATACAGCCCCCCTGGAGCTGGAAGGTTTAAGAGCCATTCTCAAGTGCCCAACTGTGTCATTTTTTTTTATCAGATTATCAGATAATCCGCAAACTATATGGGTTGTGGGTGGAGCCTGAAGGGGCGGAGATGCTGAGCTTGGCAGAATCCCAGCGGTCCCTGCGAGGCTGTCTCACACTCACAGTTGCCAGCTGAGATTATGCCAGTGCTCAGCGATTCACTCACACACTGTCACTGTGCGACTTCATGTTCACACAAATGTGTGTGTTTGAATGATTGGCTCAAGTGTGTGTGTGTGTGTGTGTGAGAGAGAGAGAGAGGTCGACAGCAAAACCCCTGCAGGTGAACGTGAGCATCGTTAGCACGTCACAGTTGCCTGCAGAGATTACACTGGCACTCCCGTGTATGTCTGCGAGTGTGTGTGTGTGTGTGTGTGTGTGTGTGTGTGTGTGAGTGCTAGCAACATATTGTTCAGTTCAGTAGATGACACAATGGCTAGTTCCTGATTGTTTTGTTTGTGTGTGTGATAATGAACTGAGTGTGCCATAAATGAGCCATACTGATCTCTTTACCCTCAATGAAGTGTGTGTGTGTGTGTGTGTGTGTGTGTGTGTGTGTGTGTGTGTGTGTGTGTGTTTAAATTCCTGCAGCTGCTGAGCTGTACAGCGTCACCCCATGGCATCTGCCGTGTGGCCCCTGAAACACACACACACACACACACACACACACACACACACTCCTATCCTCCACCCACCAGTTGCCATGGTAGGAGCAGAAGTATGCAGGGTTGCATTGTCCAAGCATCCACTGTGATCATCCCTCCATACACACTGTGAGAGAGAGAGGGAGGGAGAGAGAGAAAGAGAGAGAGAGAGAGAGAGAGAGAGAGAGAGAGAGATTAAGTTCAAAGAGCCACTAAGCATGTTCTGGGCTAACAAGTGAACCACACTTACTAGTGCTCAGGTTAGTGACTGACTTGACTAGATATTTAAAGTGAATGAATAAATGTTATAAGACTTAAAGCACGAAAGCTAGCTCCTGACTGAACTTAGACTAGTGACTGAAATCTGAGTAATGAGTACAAAACTAGCAGACGCTATCTAAGAAGTAAAAGCTGCCTAGCTAGCAGAACTAGCAGGAAAAAACTGGCTATTAATAAGATAAAGGGAAAAACATTCATAGAGCGATTAGCAATTAAAATGAAAGTAGCGAATGAAAGCGGACTAGTGAACTGTGAAATCTGACAAACAAGTAAACACTAACTAGCAAGTTGAAGTTTATTTTATTTGTAAAGCGCTTTTCACAATTGTCTCAAAGCAGCGTTACAGAACTTAAGAGTTAAAAGTAAAGTAAATGTTAGCTAGTGAAACTAGTAGTAAACTCTGACCAGTGAGGTAAAGCTAGTTAGGCAGACTAGCAAGTAAAACTAAAGAAGTGAGTAAAATCTGACTGGGTGGAAACACATCAGTTTGCTATTGTTTTCTTTGTTCTTTCACTTTGATCATCATTTGTCAATTTTCTTTCTGAAATATTTTTTTAAAAGCGAACATATTTTCAGCCACCAGGAAGAGAGAAGAGCACAGCGAACAGACCAATAAGCCGACAGATGAGCCGGAAAAGCGTTCTCTAACTGTTTAATTCAATTTAATTGAAAGCTTGAGTGAAACGTTACACCACGCACACAGCTGACATTCATTATTTATATCACTCTTCAGGACCTTCTGCCTTTTCCTCTGCACGCCGCATCTGTGACGGTTATTTTCTTATTTATGGTACAGGACCAAAATCAGGTCGAGTCTGAAATACACTATTATTACTGCATGTTTATATATATNTATATATAAAATGTTTTAACGTAATTGTGGTGTTTTAAACTACGTAAATCATCAGGACACTAAAAAGAACTTTTGTTTCCAGATGGACGGTTTTAATTGCCGGATTTGTTCTTCATGGCGGATTTAGGTGCTTTAAAATGACTGAATCGTTTCCAAAACGTTAAAGTAAAAATGCCAAAATATCCAGAATTTCCAATGGTATGAATTAAATTGCTTTATTTAAATATATTGGAATTTTTAATATATACAATGAATTAAAAAGAATAGTGTAACAGCAATATCAGGCCTGATCTACTCTTTTAAACCTGTTAATTGTTTTAATAAAATGGCTCTGTGTTACGATACACAGTTTTTTTTTTTTTTGATATGTAACATCTGACTGATTATGCTCAAAAATAAATGTTTATATGAATTGAGAATCTTCTAATGGTCCTGAAATTTGACAATGTTTATTGGATTAATAATTAAAAAATTCTGCTTTCATTCTTAAAAGCCCGAGTCTATATTTATAATGCGCACACAATTTTGCTCAGGGCAACCTCAGAACCCGCCCACGTCTTCCTGTCTTTTCCAATCACGCTACAGTATTTGGTTTGTTTTTGTTTGCCTTACGCCTTAGAAGAGCGTTCTCTGCCTCGTCTATCATTTGCATCTGCCTGCCTGAAGACAAGACTCAACAAGGGTGTGGGTCGGCTGTGGTCCTGAAGAAACGGCTGCCCTTTTGTGGCCTTTCTGTGCAAGTTTTTTCGTGAGGCGATGGCCCCCGGGGTAGGAGGTATGGAAGGATAGAGGGAAGGAGGTATTGTTGGGGATAAATTAGCATGAGCTGTTGAGATAGACTAGGTTAAGGTGCTGTAGGAGGAGTATAAGGAGTGGGGAGATTTGGTAGGGGGGGGCTAAAACTTTTCCCAACAGGCTTTTTTTCCTTTTACAGGCCACATCAACCAGATTTTTGCGGGCACTGGGTTTCCTAACAAACAATCCCTTTAGACTTAAACAGACTTGACACTTTCCTTTGTGGTGGCCCAAAGGTTCTGGATGCTTTCTCACCAGGGGAAGAGGGCGGCGGCAAGCTGGACAATGTGAATCTGAAACAGCTTCGTTTGGGCTACGGATGCCATATTGTCTGGGGAAACAATAAGAGAGTACAACTGGAACCTGACAGGAGCACCTTGGACGGCCTTGCTAATGAGCATGGTGGACCTTTCTGGAAATCTTGAGCTTCTTCATAATCAAACTAATGGTCCGTCAGCAGGGGTTTACGCACATCACACATATCACTCCCAACTTATTTTTTTTTATTTTTAAAATGGTCATAGAATTATGATTAGATGAACTGTTAAAACTGATTAACATGCATAAAAAAAACCCCGAAACAAAGATTTTTTCAAAAGTAAAAGAGTTGACTTGATATGGTGTATAAAAAGCGCAAGAAAAAAAGAATTGTTAGTGACCCAGACAAACTTTCTGCAACCAATCAGCATTGATTGTGTGTGTGATGTCTATTAAGGACTTAGCATTCATGTTAATGTGTTTTTTCAGACCACACTGTTTTGCGGGTGTGTTTTTCAAATTTGTGGCCACATCTTTGGTTTGTTATGGTGTTTTGCCCTTGCGTGCCAGAGTAGATCAAAGCAAAGAGGGCTAATATTATTTGGAAAGTCGCGTACCTTTTACCTTTTCAATAATCAAAGGAAATCAAGGCAATTTGCTGGTTTGCTTTTGTAGCCATTTTGAGTACAAAAAAAACGGAAACCTTTCATCGTCCTTGCCTCAGCAATTGTCAGTGATAAGGATAAAGAAGTTGTGGTAAAGTTATAGGGATTTTTATGTACAGAAATTCGGCTTGCAAGTGGTCTTCAGAGTGCACCGTGAGGTACGCCGACACTTTGACTTATTTTAAGATGTGCATTAAGAATTGTAAATATACCTGGCAGAGGTATATTCTGAGCTAGGACTGAACCAAAAACCTTGTATGGATGTTGAAGATAGGAGCCCATAATAGCTTCTTCATCCAGCCATCAAGCTGAAACTGGAGGCAACATGGATTGATGACGCTACACAAACGGAATCGCACAAAGTCCTACTTATAACATCCAAGTTCTACCTGAACACCTTTTCAGAAATCAAAGCTCAGCACAATAGCTACCTCGGGGTGTCGTCGTTTTACACTTTAAATCATCAATCTTTCAATCTTTGCCCGGAACTCGTCTATGCAGGAATCATTCAGGCAGCCCACCTCACCTCTACTTCCGAAGCGCTTGTCCTGGGTGGCGTCACGTGAACGAATAAACCCACGCGTGTGGCAGGGGGTTGATTTCTTGCCGTTTGCCAGCACTGTAAGGTTGAGAAGGCACACCACCCCGCCTGTCTCCTTCAATGGGCCGGCTCTATTGATTCCCCTCTGTTCGTCCTCCGTCGCTTCCCTCGCTGTAACCTATAGAGGGAAAGAGAAGCATAAACGAGTGAGATAGAGAGAATTCTGTTCACATAGTAAAGAGATTTCATATCTTAACGTAGAATAGCACATTTACGGAATCAGAATAAATTTTGTCAAAATGCTACTATTAAATAAACATCTTTGCATTGTTTAACTCTGACTTGTACTTTTTCATACTGTGCTGTATTTATACCATTACTGTATTTTGTACTTCCTGTCCACAGGAACCCCGGGTCCGCCACTATGCTCACCAGCAAAGCAGATACAGTATAGCGCATGAGTTAGCTCTCAGAGAATGTATTGTTGTTCAAAAGCCAAAAACCAGCGCACTGGCCGCAGTAATTGCTGATTGGGCTTTTGAAATAAAGCTGACTAATGAGGAAATGGATTAAAGCTCTGTTCAGCGTTTACAGAAACAGCACCACAGTCAACCCAAGACTTGTTCTGTGTCCAAGAACACGGTAAATGTATTACATGAAAATACATAATATGTCGACGTTAACCTGAAGTTTCGATGCCGTTTTATCGTTATTGGAAATAGGATCAAATTGTACTATTATGGTGTGTCTTTTTTTCTGGTAAAGGTGTGTGGAAACAAATAGCACGCTCAGCCCTTTTTGGTCACTAATTAACAGCAAAATGGCTGACTTGATCTGTCTTATCACTGGGACTTGTCCAGCAGGTGACCTTCCCAAAACTCTTGCCTTTAAACTTTACTTCCAAACACACACATACTCACACACCTGCCGAAATTCCCATCATCCTGGTACACAAACATTTTTTACACTCTAGAAAAGCATACACTATTTCTGAAGAAAATATTAGAAAACAACTGTAACAGTAAATAGACTCCAGAATGGGGTACCAGGGATTTTCTCCGGTACCAAGGAGTACCAGGGGGTTCCTCCTGCACCGTCCCTACTTTCTGAACATTCTGTACACAATTATTCACACACTTACTATGTATGGCAAGTACACTTGGGAGTATGGAAAGTTCAAATCTGTGCAGAGCCACCAGTTCCCAGAACTGAATTAAAAACTAGGTGTTGTAGCAAGGTGGATCCAGAAAACTGATCACAAATACACCTTAACCAGGTTTTCAATAATATCTGGTGGTTGATGTACCTCACAGCCCCCATTAGGACCATTTGCATCATGGTTAACCAGCACAAATGTAGCTAACATCTGTTTAATTGAGATTATTATACTTTTATAGGTAGTCTTATGCTAGCTAGTGCTCAGGTCAGGTTTGTTGGACTGGTGGTATATACTACAGACCAGGATTGGGACTAGCCAAGATCTCAATAGCCATGGTGGTGTCAAAACCAAGCCCAGTTTGAGTAAAATAGAAGCATTTATTTATATATTTATTTAGATTCTGTTTTCTAGAATAAGAATTATTTCAAAATCAAGACCAAGACCAAGACCAAATTTCGCAAAAGACCAATTTCCATGACTGAGTCCAATTTGAAAATTCAAAGATAAATTAAAGTTTATACAAAAATCATCTCAAGACTGACCACCCAGATCTCCAATTTTTTTTCAGTTCGAGGGTCCCAAACTATGTCAACACAGATTCCAGAAATGTGAAATGGCTGCTGTACCTCAAGGACCTCAAGGTTTTGCATTATGGCCAAACTCGAGTAAAATTGTAGCTAAAATGCGAATCAAATAAAAGTAAAACCAGTCGTACACTGTTGTGGGATATTGTTGCTTTGCTAAGCATAGAAAACTATTAAAAATGCAATTGCTGTTTAGCTAGCTGGCAACTTGTTAGTCGTCGTAAACTCATTGACCCAGTGTTAGTTTTCTTAATTATTACAAAGTTTTGGAAACCTGCATTGTTGTAACGCGACTGGTTCTGATAATCATGTTGGCCGCAGTCTTGGGACACTAAACTTTTAATGACTGAAAATTTGAGAAAACAAATCGCCAATTCTTGTTCTGACCTTCATCTTTCTGGCGTAGGATCTTCCGCCTTGCACTAATGCAGTATTGTATGTTGAAGGTGGACCAACTGGGAATTGCAGTGTGGCCCTCTCTTTTTGAAGTAGCTGACATGCAAGTGAATTAAAAGGTAAAAAGGTGCGGTCAGATAGAAATCTTCATATGAAGGTAATCGTGACTATAATTACGTATAAAAATAGAACAATTCAGTATTGAACACCTTGCAGCTTGTGTCCACCCCACAATTTCAACATTCCTGATTCCGAAGTTATCCATATAGCAATAAGCGAGGAACTGTGTGATGTTTGATGAATTATCTGGCCATTTCAAGCCGATCGATCGAGCGTTCCTCTCTCCAGCGTGACCTCGGTCCTCACGGGGGTTAAAACCTATTAACCTTCGACCTCCCCTGACTTCCCTCGACCTTCATCATGAAAGGAAGTAACACTGAAAGATGACCAGGGCCTTCTGTTTGACCAAACCCAACACACAAACGCACACATGCACTCACACACAAAGGCAAGGCACACTCCGCAAATAATACTATTAACTAATCAATACTGGGGCTTGAAAAGAGAACGGGATGTGTTTTCCATTTGAAAAGAGGAAGACGTGTGCCACGCTCTTTTCAACGGATAGTCGCTGACCTTGCTCTGGCACACTCAGCGTATCGCACGCTTGTAGAGAAACCGGTAAATCAGTACTCAGCTTTTTCTCTTTTTTTTGTAAATCAGGAACTTTAATTATCAATAAGACACATACAGTGAGAATCTAACAACTAAAAATAAAAAATGTTCCTCAAGCAGAAAACACAAGTGTCCTGGATGAACATGAGTATGAAACATGAGCTCGCTCAAACCACCATACAACACCCCCCCCC
>MU549874.1:219362-231914 GCA_024362625.1 Silurus asotus
CCCCCCCCCCAACCCCCCCAACCCCCTGACCTCATTCGCCAATTTTGGGACACACCCCAATCTCCAACTACGCATTCACTCAAGTCAAATCTCCATCAAATATTAAAAAATGTCCAAATCTAAAACCTTTCTTAAAGTGAGAGATGATTTCATGTTTATAAAATGAGATTTTTGATACGCAGATGATAACGTGTATTCTGGAGAAATGCAGAAACGGGGAAACGCCCACCTTGCACAACTGGAAAACGAAAAACAATCTTCGAAATAATGACACCATTTTTAAGAAATTCCATTTTTGGGTCAGTTTCATTGTTTTGCTCTTGGTTTATAAACAGTAGCAGTAATTCAGAAAATTGAACAAATCTACTATATACAATAAAGAAGGGTGGGGTTTGGCAAAAAAAGGCGTGTCTTGACCACTTCTAATCTGACCCGTAGTGCACGCTCACCTACATTTCATCCCAGGAAATTAAAGCTACAAGACCGGACCCATGATAAGAACATCCATTGCGACATTCTGGTTCCGATGCTGAGATGGTCCATTCGGGGCCAAAAAAAAAACAAAAAAACATGAGAACTATTTTAAACGCAATATACCAGACAACTTATTAGTCACATGACCCCAACCATACTGTGGGGTAAATGTCGCCATGTGGAATCGCTACACTCGTTATAAGGGTCGTTTGCTTTCAGGCCAAAAGAATACAATCTGATATATTTCTAATATGCAGTAAGAAGTTCAAAAAGCTCCTTTTTTGTCTTAAACTAAATAAGAAACCACATTTTTACAAAATATACAATATTTTATATTAAATATACAATATAAAATATACCCTTTTTTTATGTATTTATTTTTACCACGTGTTTCCTGAACCCCAAACACACATTATATTATGAAATTCCCTACAACTGCACGTTAGGTCTGGATCTGTTCCTTGCGTCTATGCTCCTGAGTGCAACCCCGGGATCGGAAAATAGTCTAATGTGATTATTGCGCAATATCAAGTACTCCAGAAATAGAATGTTACAGGAATATGCACGGATTTAGCTCTCTTGGTCAGTCACAGAGGTGGTTTTGGAGAAAAAGTTCAAGTCGGTTTGATCTCCGAGACCCACCGATTGGGAAAAAACGAATTTGCGATTTATTCAATTTGAATTGGAATTTGATAAATCTTACGATTATAAAACATTTGTAAGATGCTTGAGGGTGCGGCTACACTTACATGTAAAAAATTGGGTCGTGTCTAAACATTTTTATCTGTTTCATTGAATTGGTCCACGTGGCTTTGCTACACACTCTGCGCCGTGTTCTGGTGTCTCTCAGAACATCCAGATATACATACTATGGTAAAATGAACAAATGAATACAGAATAAAGGTATGTGAATCGCTTCAATAAATGCTCCTGATATGATTCAGATTTTTGTGGGAGTTTTTGGGGAGGAGGGGGTTATGGGTTGGTGGAGCGAAACACTTTGCCAAGCTTTGCCTGAAAATGGGGTGCAATCCAGTGGCCCAAAAGCCTCAAAAATTCTCAAAAACTCCAAATCGTTTGGGGGGAGATTCAGTAAAAAAAAGCACTTGCCTATCTAAGGATAGCGTAAATAAATTATTGCCCTGTCGTAGTAATGCATTTTAGAGTTTATTTTGTTTCACATAAATTTTTAGGGGGGAAATGTATCCTTGCCCTACCCTGATTAGCCGCCCCTGTGGTAATCTGGTGGCCCAAAATCTTCAATTTATAAAACCTACACAATTAAAAAAACACAATTAAAATACATTCAGTTCGGTGTTGGATAATAAACAACTTAGTACTGGAGCTGTTTGAGCCAGAAATTCAATATATATATATATATTACAATATATATATATTTGTTTGTTGATGAAGAACGTATGCACCATTCTGTGTGCTGTGTGATTTTTATGTGTTGGGAAAGGAGGCGGAAGGGAGCGGGTGGGGGGGTGGTTGGGTGCTGGGGGGGGGAAGCCTTGCCCTGCCCTAATTTGCCATGTGGACTTGGTGCACATGGATACCATCATTCAAAGCTCAACAACTGGAAATAATCCGAAATCTCAGATTTGAATTTTATTTACAGCGATAACGCCGATCCTGTTGGTCATGCACTTTTGTCGAAAGTACTTCAGAAGAGTCTAGGAAGTGAGATCAGCATAAAAACAACAACAACAACAACACAAATAAACGTTAACGAAACTAGGACAGAAATTCTCAGTCAAATACATTTAGTTTGTGTGTGTGTGTGTGTGTGTGTGTGTGTGTGTGTGTATGTGTGTGTGTGTGTGTGTGTGTGTGTGCGAGAGAGAGAGAAAGATAGATGCTGCATCAAGTGTACCATGTGGCATCACCGCACACGCGTCCGAGGCAGCGACGCTACGCTTTGACTGCTATTCGTGCATCTTTAAAGCTGCGGAAATGTGGATTGTTCGATTCTTACGAAAAAAACTGATCACCTCTGAGATGTTTTCAGAAGGTTGAAAGATCATGGACATGCGTTTACATGACAGGGAGTTGCTTTTCCACACTCCTCAGATGAGAAGGTTGTGAAACGCTCACACTCACAAACACACCCCAAAAAAAATGTCAAAAAAAAGTTGCACTTGAAACACTCCAAAAAAAAGAGATGAAGAGAAAGAAGGAGAGATGGAATACCTCATGGATGCGTCGCAGAGGAAGAGAAGCAGAGGTGTGGCAGCATGAAGAGGAGAGACGCTACTCGTGCCCAGAGGGAGAGAAGGAACGGAAGGAGGGATGAAAGAAGAGAAGTGCACCAGCTCCTTTTTTTTTTCGCCTCCTTCCCACTGGCCGAGAGTAAGAGCAAGCTGCGATTGGTGGATCTCATGGGCTGAGGCCCCTCCCTCTTTTCCTCCTTCTTCTCCCCTGTCAGGCCGAGTTAACGGAGCGAAAGAGAGAGATGGAGCTGCATCGCTCGCTCTCGTCCTCTCGGGTCCCCCCACTGGGAGATGGGGAGGGCAGGTGGGGCAAGAGTGTTCGGAGTGACCAACGCCCCCCCACCATCCTATTCCTCAAAACTACCCCTCCTTTCCCTCTCTCTCACTCTATCTCTCACTCCATTTTGCTTTAAAATTCTAAATCAGCAAATCACATAAACCTCGCAAACTTTTCTACCCAAACAGGAGGGCGGTTGTACGAGAAGAGGGTGGGATGTGATGGAGAAAGGGTGAACTTGCAGGAACAAAGCGGATTGGAATTTAGATTCTCTTTTTTGACTCTCTTTTTTGTCCTGCGTCTTCTTTCTCTCACTGTAGCCCTTCGATGTCCTCTCATTGCTCATACAGGACAAGTATTGATTTTTTCCCCCTATCCTACTCTGTCTCGTGAGAACGATAAAATCTGAAAATTTGCCACTGAAATATAAAAATGAAGGGTGTTTTTCGCAGGGTAAAGGTGTACAGTTTGGCCAGAAGGCTCTACACAGCAAGAAAAGAGTATTGAATGGTTTGTTGGTGTTTGCCGGACACCCTTGCTCTCGATGACCCTCGCCACTCTAACCCTATGCAAATATGACGACCTTAGGCGAATGACCTCGATCCTGGAGCGTCCCCTAAGCCCTTCCCCCTGCCTTCTCTCTCAATGTCCAGTGACCTCTGTGCCTTCCCTACCCCCAGGTCGTGAGGTCAAGACCCCCGGAGGGATGGCGTGTGCCGTAAGTCCCCGGAGAGACCCATGCTCGTTGTTATGTATATGATCCGAGAGACCAGGAAATCCCAGAGCTGTTACATAACGCGCTAGCGATCAACAAAACTGGCAACGGCGGACGCCATCTTCGGTCGTGGGTCAGAGTTTGTTCGCTTCAAAAACAAATCTGACCAAACAAAAGCAGTCCATTTTTTGGGGGTACATTGTTGATGCCTGAGGAAGTCTGCAATTCCTGGTCCAAAATGGATAAAGAATTTAAACATAGTTGAATTCTGGATTCTGCTTGATCAGATGGTGTTGATTAATTCTCTGTAACAGCAGCTCTGACTTTAGTGCAGCTGGATATTATAGGTTTATATTCATTATAGTTTCTTATAAAGCTATGTTTACTATTCCAGGTATGGAAGGAGCCTCCAGTGTCAGTGTGTTGTCAAAGTAACAGTCAAAAATAAAGCTCTAACCTCCTGAACCGAGTAGAGTCTCCAGGGTGGAGAGGAATTTGTGGCTTTAAATTGGTCCAAATGATTTGATGATTCCCAAACTTTTACCACAAAGTTGGAGGCACACAATTTTATATGATGTCTTTGGATGCAGGAGCATGACATTTTCCTTTCACTAGGAGACCCAAACCTGCAGGACAGTACCCCTGTTCACAAAGCCAGCTCCATAAGGATATGGAAGATCTCCAACCTTATTGAACATAAACTGACTGCACCCTGGGGCCTCCTCACCACAACTACACGAGTACCTGACTTTACTAACACCCTCAAATCTCCAAGCACACACTTCAAAATCTAGTGGAACATCTTACCCGCAGTGTCGAGGTTATTAAACCAGCAAATGGAGACTAAATGTGAAATAAAATGTTCCAAAAAGCAGATATGAATCTCATAGTGAGGTCTTACACAAGTCGAGTCCTATATTTTCGGTCCCAATTTATTGTTTTTCTAGGCTTTGTATGATTAAAGCTGGTGGTTTGGAATCCAGTCCACATCTAGTGTTCTATATTGTTCAAAGACTATAATCACACTCTTGATGTCACCCAAATGCAGATGAGGCTCCCCTTTTGAGTCTGGTTCCTCTCGAGGTTTCTTCCTCATAACATCTAAGAGAGTTTTTCCTTGCCACAGTCACCATGGCTGCTCATCAGAGATAAATACACATTATTCACCTTCACTGTTAAATTCTGAAAAGCTGCTTTGAGACAGTCTGTTGTGAAAAGCGCTATAGAAATAAACTTGACTTGACTTGGTTTGGTTTGGATGAAATTTATAAATCCTGCAATGTGTACTACACAAAGATTTATTATTAAGGTACAATCATCTGGTTAGAACAAATGGAAAACCAAGTGCCTAAACCGACTCTGAAGATGCGAAACTTTTCCTGCATAAACACTGACATAGCTCGGGACTCGGCCCTCTGTGAAGTTGTGAAGTGCATCAGATATACTGTAACTCCAGTCCAAGCCATCGTATCCAAGGAATGCCACTGACCTTGTCTTTTTTTCAAATCTGCCAGATTAATCTCCAATGCGCTACCTCTGGATGAAATTCTCTTCAATTGGAGACCACTGTCCACATCAACAGCCTAAAGATCCATGAAGTTACTGAGCAACTCAAGAACTTTCCATATAGATTTGGACTGTAATTAACATCAACAGACTACTACAATGGATCAGGACCATAGGTTCTGCATTTAAGCGCCTACCACTGAACAATAATGAAACTGTCATGTATGGACATTCAGTGCCACAAAGATGAGACGGGTTCCTCTCAAGGTTTCATCCTCATGCCATCTCAGGGAGTTTTTTTCATGCCTCTCATTAGGGATAAACTTTCTAACAACATAACAAGCGTATATATTATTTTATAATCGCTTTATCTCTGCTTTGGGACAACGTCTATCGTTGAATGCGTTCCACAAATTAAAATCAATCGAATTAAATATTACGTCTCGCTGAAGAACCTTCTTTGACTATGCATTTTTTGTTTGCTTAAAGAGCAGCAACACTGATACATTCCAGTTTATCCAGATTTATTTAAAAGCACAAGTCAGGGTCAGCTTTCTAGACAAGTAAATGTAGATCTCAGACTTCCTGTTTCGCATATGCAGGCGCAAATCCTAATTCTAATAACGTTCTCAACACAGAACACACATTAAGGTAACAAGCCAAACTTTCAAACTTTCTCCTTGCTTGTCTTCCTTTCTCATTCCTTCTCCTCTTTTCCCATTTTACTATTTCCTTCGTCTTCATTTCCTTCCTTTCTTCTCTTCCTATCAATCTCTTCTCTCAGTACTGTAGATTTATAAGCTCTTGTTACATATTAATTCATTCATTAATTTACATACACACATACAAACATCTCCAATGGACCTATACCTCAAAGTTTATTTGTGGTTCAAGTTCGTTTCCCGTTCTGTTTGCAGGAAGACGCAGCTCTAGCTTACCATCCCTAATACATACAATGACTTTCCACTTCGAATGCTGGCGAAAGAGCTTTGTGAAGCAACAGGTGAGGAGAGACGCCCCTTCGTGATGATTGGCTCGGATGCCATTGGTCCACACGATGTGTTCTTTTGTCCCTATTTGTAAATAAGAATAAATTAATTTGGATTTTTTATTTATTTATTTATTTTTTTTTATTTTTTTTTTACAGTGTTGAACATTTCAATTCATAAAGAAAGAAGGAAGACTTTTCTGGAAGCTCTGAGGGTTGGAAGATAAAGTACTGGACAAGTTATGAGATTGGAGATTTGAGTGTAACATCTCTGGTGATAAAAATTTCTGGGATACTGAAAGAAAGTGAGAGAGAGAGAGAGAGAGAGAGAGAGAGAGAGAGAGAGAGAGGGAGAGAGAGAGAAAGAGGGAAAAGCTCATCATACTGGACAATACAGTAGTAAAAAAAAGGGATAGAGAGAGGGAGGGAGGGAGGTCGGGAGGGGCAGTTGTTTCCCCCTAATGCTGGGGCACAATGGTTTTGGGATGGAGGCGGGGGAGCGGACCGCACCATCTGCCATAAGTGGTTGGAGAGGTGGGGATGAGGGGGATAAAGAGGGGTGACTCAGGATGAGTTAGCGTCCAATATGGAGAGATCCTTTCTCTCCAAATGAGACACGACCCCCTGGGGTGCACACTAGCAGCACCGCCTGGTTCGATTCCTGCCCACTGAGGGCCAAGTGTCCTCTTCTGCACTTCTCTTTTTCTTCTCTCTCTTTACTTCTCTCACCTTTGCATCTTTTTTACACTTATTATCGCTCTTTTACTTAGCTGTATGACTTTTTCAGTTTTTTTTCACCCCCCCCAACACACTCCCTACCTGTCTCCCATTCTTTTATCTTTTCATTATCTTTTTCTCTTCTCTCTTTTTTCATATTTTTCACACCTCTCACCTTTTTATTATATATATATTATATATACCATATCTTTTCTCCCTTCTTTTATATTCGCTCCTCATCCCTCACCTCTCCTCTGTTTGGTCTATCTATCTAAAGATCTATCTACCAGTCTATCTACTTAGTATTACGTTCAACTCACTTTTTTCCCTCTCGATTATTTCTCTCATTCTTCCTCTTTCACAATCACCCATTTCTCATTTCGTCTCCCATTCTCATCTTCAAATTTCTCTTCTCATTTCTCCATTCGCCTTCTTCTGTTCTACTTTCCCCCATAGATTTTGTTGATCTTCTCTCCATTCACTCCTCTGTCACCTTTTCTCTTCTTATCCCTCTTCTCTTCTTTCTCCACCTGCTTGTACCTTGAACTGAACGCTGGATGATACCCAGATATATTAAGAGCCGCCTTCTTGTGTAGTTGCTGCTAAATATCGCCATCTCCTGGACACAACACGCAGCACGGCTACTTCATACTGGTGCTGATCCAGGTCTGGGTATCGACCCATGTGGAAAAAAAGCCCAGTTGTGACTCAACCCCAGGCCTCGAGAGTGTTTTTTCACTCTGACACACCACACAGGTGTGAGATCACAAACCATTTTGGGTTTGATTCGCTTTCAGGATTTCTCGTGATATAAGAAATGGCCTCATCTGTGGAACACAAGCAGAAAAAATGTAACTTAATCAGTGTAAAGAGACAGAGGGGTGTGTGTGTGTGTGTGTGTGTGTGTGTGTGTGTGTGTGTGTAAGAGGACTGTTGTAGATGATGTCATCCACTAATGGTCAATAAAATGGCCACCCACTGAGCTCAGATCAGACCGAATGTCACATCAGATGTAAAACAGGTGGAAACGAATGAACTAATTCTCCAGGGCAGCTTTCGAAGGATTAATAATAATAATAATAATAATTATTATTATTTGATTTGATTTCCTTAGTAAACATGTTTGAATTATATTATAATTATTTATTTCATAGTTTGAAAGCCCTGCAGTATCACATGTAGCTCCATCTTCATCTTCATTTGCTCTTATAATAATCGCCACTCTTCTGGGCAGATGCTCCACTAGTTTTTCTGGAAAATTGTAAAAGTTTCCTTCGGCCACAAGAACGTTAGTAAGGTCAGGTACTAGTGTTGGGTGAGAACATGCACAGGGGTATTGAAAGGAAAAAAAAATGATGCTCCCACATCCAAAGAAGTTCTGTACAATCGTGTGCCTTAAACTTTGTGTAAACGGTGAATGGACAATATTGTTTAGCAATATCGTGTAGCTAACATCAAGTTTGCACAAAAGAATAGGAGAAAACTGTAAACAAAAAAGTGAGTATGTAAATAAAGCTGAATAGAGAAATTAATTATTAGAATTAGAATCATTACAATTCTACTTTTTTACTTCTACTTTTGTGTAGTTAATTTTAATTAAGGGGGTATTTTAATATGTGGTATGAAACTTCATATGCACAAAGGAAGAAGCGCTAAAAGGTGTGACGGTTGGATATCTAGAACTCTGTCTCCCTCTGCTGGGAGGAAATGTGAAGGTTTTTCGAGGACATAAAGCTGTATTTTGTTATTATGTAAGTTTTCTGGTTGGAAAATGAATAATTCACAAATCTGGGAATTCACAGGATATTTATTCTGCAATCTTTATTTTTTTGTAGTTGATTTGTTCCTCCTCAGGGTGTCTTTCTAAACTAAGATCTCAGTGTAGCAGGGATCATAAGTATCACTGACCAACATGTTAGTGTGGTTGTTACCAGTATCTGTCGTTAGAGGGTGCTAAAACATGTGAGAAAAAAGAGATATGTTGTATTATATCTGTCTTTTTTTTCGTAAAGGGGAAAACGCGATGACAAACTCAATCCCTGTGTGTGTGTGTGTGTGTGTGTGTGTGTGTGTGTGTGTGTGTGTGTATATACCATGTGAGTGAACGCCGCCATTTTGAAAAGTTTGACTTTGTTTCCAAAAGTTTCTCTGCACGCGCTTTCCACATCAGCCAATAGAGTTCGAGTCTGTCATATAAACCCCGCCCATTTCCCCTTACGCATAGCAACAGTGGCTTAGCAACCGGAGGAGGGAAAATGAAATAATGAATTAATGAATTAATAAAATAAGTAATTAAATTTGGTGAATTAAAAAAGGTATAATTAAATAAATGTATGTATTTATAATTACATAAATAAACTGTATTTAGTTAGGTATACATTTTGTCTACATTCTTTCTTTCTTTATAAATGTATTTATTACTGAATTTATTACTTTTAATTATGTATTGATTTACACATTTATCTGTTTTTTTGTATGTATCCATTTATTTATTATTTCTCTGTATTTCTACATTTATTTATATTTTAGTTTTTGATATATATTTATTTATTTACATGTATATATTTCTTTCATGTATTGAAATCTTTACTTACACGTTTTGACATTTATTTGTTTGTCCCAATTTTCTATAATTCTGTGTCCATGTGTTAAAGAATTTCCATAACAGTGATTCTGTATTTCAGTAAACCAGCCAGTGGTTTTAACAGTTACCAGATTTTATGATAGAAGGATTCTTCGAGAAACAAGAAGAAGAAGAAGAACTTTTGTTATTGTTAATAATAATAATAAGATTGAGGGAAAGTACATGCAATAAAAACATATAAGAAACATATCGATTCTATAAAAAGTGTTTTTCCGACACTGATTCAAGTCTAAACGCTTTATAAAGGAGTGGGTTCTAGTGTTTAATCGCTGGGCGAACACGTATCCATGGATGAAGAGAAAACACGACCCGTATTTACGCTCCATCAGTCACGGGTCTTCAAGGACGGAGGAAGAAGGTTGAGGAAGAGGGAAGGGAAATACGGATTTAGTGCTGTATGTTAAAAACGGAAGAGCGGTATAACCTTTTATAACTAAATAAAACAGCTATAAGTGGCTACAGCACGCCCACAATTCTGTTTCTACTCAGTGAGCGCCACGCCCATTCTACCAACACTGCGTTTTCAGTACTAAATGTATTCGTTGAGCAGGGAAATTGGGTTGTGACGTCACGACGCGCAGCTTTTTCATTTGCATACAAGAGCACGCCCACTTCAGAGAACGCTCGAGCCACGGGCGGAGAATCTATATGATATAAATATATATAAACGGAGGAGGGGAAGGAGGATCGCGAGCGCTCGGATTTTTGCGGCTGCGCGCGCCTCCGGTTCAAGGTGGGCGCTTGGATCCGGTAGCGCGAGCGCGTGAGCGTGTGTGTTTGTGAGGAACCTTTAGACGATTTTTTTTACAAGCACTGCAACAGGTTTGTAAAGGCGGAGAGCATTAAGGAGAAAGGGAGAGATCACGAAGTAATACGCCATACAATACACACACACACGCGCGCACACACACACGTACAGAAGACGGTGCGCAGGTGCGCGAGCGAGCTGGTCGCCTGGACCGCAAACACACACACACACACACACACACACACACACACACACCGTGTGTGGGACTACCACAAGGATCAGAAGGAGCTCTGGATTCCTCACGACTGCCAACATGATGCCGGTGAGTGTTAACGGAACCTCCCGCGGGAAGTAACAATTAACAGATAAAAAATCTACGCGCCGGTTTTAGCATTCGGTCTGAATCTTAAGTGTGTGTGTGTGTGTGTGTGTGTGTGTGTGTGTGTGTGTGTGTGTGTGTGTATTGGAAATACCCATGTTTTTATCAGCTTGGGTGTGAATACACATCCTGTCACGGGCTGCTTCTAGTTGTTGGACAGGGGAACCCGTAGTTCAGGGGTGCGCGATATCGGCTGTGGACATCGTATTGATATCGATTTCGATATATTGGTGATATCGATATGCAGATCATTTTGGTTGATACTATTAGTCTTGTACGATTATTACTAATCGTGCTGTAGGAGATATTGAGGAGAAACCTATAACTGCATGATAATGCCCTGAAATCGGCTCGTTGGAGGAAGATCTTCGATTTAAAGTGAACATCTGTTTAGTAGCAATACGTTCAGAATTGTGTTTGCAAAATAGCAATATTCTATACACTATATGGACAAAAGGGATTTGGACACCTGAGTTTGTCACCTGTATGTGGTTCCTCCTCCAACTGAAACCACAAAGTTGGAGGCACACAGTTGTATAGAACGGATGCAGGAGCCCAATTGGGATGAATGTGAACGCCGACTGCACCCTAGGCCTCCTCATCTCACCTATATCAGTACACTTTACTAACACAATTGTAGAATTTAATGGAACATCTTCTCAGAAGACTGGGTGTTCTCGAAACAGCGAACTAAATGTGGAATAAGATGTTCAAAAAGAAGCACCAATCTTACGCTCATGTGTCCACAAACCTTTGTTAATATACCAACCGTATGCGGGGGAATTTTTTGACTGTAGCAGAGTTCAGAGTGAACAGTTCCCAGGTGACTTACTTCTTACATAAGCTTCCCTTTTCCGGACCCTTGTCTGATTGGTTTTTCGCGCAAGTCCCCGCACGCCCGGGTTAATTATAGAAAGGCAATCTGCTCGACGACCCCATACTTCATACCGAGTGCGTCGGTAGCGTAGAACACCTTTAGTGCTTTAGAGCCTTATAGGGGAGGACACATTACATACTTCCTATTTGAGCCTATATAAATTTCTGATTTCTGAAATTCCCTGGTTGTTTTCTACTTAAAGCAACTGAGAGATAATAATGTGGGGTCACTACATCATTTTCTAAAACAATATAATTCTTATGGTAAAGCTACAAATGATTGACGGTACCAGTGCACCAGCAAGGAAAAGTGCAGCACAGTACTCTTTTTTTTCAGAGTGTGTATCGACACACAGTTCCGTTCCGTGCCGTCTGAAGCCCATTGTTTTGAGCGGCCGTCGGCTTTTCCGTGCCGAATGCCATTCAGAGTACTACCGCCTATTGTTTTTCAGTCGACACCCTGACCCTGAAAATACATTTCGCATTGTCGTTAGTTCCCCAGAGGAAGCTGAGCAGCCGGGCCGAGGATGTTGTGTGGAGCCTAATGAGCATGAGTTGGCAGGTGAGGGTACAGGAGACGGATTAGATCACGTTCACGCAAGGTAACACGACTCCCCCTGAACCTGCCTCAGCACAAAGGTCGTTGTAACGGAGGCATTTCTTTCACTCAGCAATGTCGTTGATTGAACTCGTGCCTCGGTACGACGAACATGACAGGAATACGGTGTGTGTGTGTGTGTGTGTGTGTGTGTGTGTGTTTCTTGAAGTAGCACGATCTTTTGTCGCAGAAGCCCCGCTCTGCCTAGCACCAGTGTTGCCGCGTGCGACAGGCCACGTCTCCATGGCAACAGTAACCACGGAAACCTGCCTTTCATAGGAGACTTTAACCCTTTTTTTCCGTTCGCCGAGAAGATTTTTTTTTTCATTCACTCATTATAGGTGCTTTGGAAATCCTGAGTGTGTGCGTGTGTGTGTATATGTGTTGTGTACATTATGTGTGTGTGTGTGTGTGTGT